>JAHCLQ010000549.1:0-45411 GCA_023678885.1 Pogostemon cablin | reverse complement strand
AACCCTAAACCCTAAACCCTAAACCCTAAACCCTAAACCCTAAACCCTAAACCCTAAACCCTAAACCCTAAAACCCTAAACCCTAAACCCTAAAACCCTAAACCCTAAACCCTAAACCCTAAACCCTAAACCCTAAAACCCTAAACCCTAAACCCTAAACCCTAAACCCTAAACCCTAAACCCTAAACCCTAAACCCTAAACCCTAAACCCTAAACCCAAAACCCTAAAACCCTAAACCCTAAACCCTAAACCCTAACCCTAAACCCTAAACCCTAAACCCTAAACCCTAAACCCTAAACCCTAAACCCTAAACCCTAAACCCTAAAACCCTAAACCCTAAAACCCTAAACCCTAAAACCCTAAACCCTAAACCCTAAAACCCTAAACCCTAAACCCTAAACCCTAAACCCTAAACCCTAAACCCTAAACCCTAAACCCTAAACCAAAAACCCTAAACCCTAAAACCCTAAACCCTAAACCCTAAACCCTAAACCCTAAACCCTAAACCCTAAACCCTAAACCCTAAACCCTAAACCCTAAACCCTAAACCCTAAACCCTAAACCCTAAACCCTAAACCCTAAACCCTAAACCCTAAACCCTAAACCCTAAACCCTAAAACCCTAAACCCTAAACCCTAAAACCCTAAACCCTAAACCCTAAACCCTAAACCCTAAACCCTAAACCCTAAACCCTAAACCCTAAACCCTAAACCCTAAACCCTAAACCCTAAACCCTAAACCCTAAACCCTAAAACCCTAAAACCCTAAACCCTAAACCCTAAACCCTAAACCCTAAACCCTAAACCTAATCATGATCATCATGGTCATCATCATCATCATTATCATCATGGTCATCATCATCATCGTCATGATAATCATCATTATCATTATCATGATCATCATAATCGATCATCATCATGATCATCTTCATGATCATGATGATCATGATCATGATCATGATCATCATGATCATGATCATCATCATGATCGTCATTATCATGATCATCATCATGATCGTCATTATCATTATCATGATCATCATCTTGATCATCATCATGATAGTGATCATCATCATCATCATCATCATCACGGTCATGATCTTCATCATGATCATCATCATGATCTTCATGATGATCATCATCATCACGATCATGATCATCATAATAATAATCATCATCATCATCCTGATCATCATGATCGACATCATGATCATGATCTTCATCATTATCATCATCATCAACATCATCATGGTCATCATCATCATCAAGATCATCATCATCATGATCATCATCATCATCATCAAGATCATGATCATCATTATCATCATGTTCATCATAATGATCATCATTATGATTATCATCATCAAATGATCATGATAAACATCGTCATGTTCATCGTCGTCATCATCATCATCGTCATCATGGTCATCATCATCATCATGATCACCATCATGATCATGATCATCATCATCATCATCATAATGATCATCATCATCATCGTCATCATCATGATCATGATCATCATGAGCATCATCATCATGATCATGATTATGATGATGATGATCATCATCATCATCATCAAGATCATGATCATCGTTATCATCATCATGATCATCATCATTATGATCATCATCATCATATGATCATGATCATCATCGTCATGGTCATCATCAAGATCATCATCGTCATGGTCATTATTATCATCATTGTCATCATCAAGATCATCTCGTCATGGTCATGATAATCATCATCATCGTGATCATCATGATCATGATCATCATATTCATCATCATCAATATCATCATCATCATCATCATAATGATAATCATCATGATCATCATGATCATGATCATCATCGTCATCGTAATCATGATCATCATCATCATGATCATCATCATCATCATGATCATGATCATCATCATCATCATAATCATCATCATTATGATCATGATCATCATCATGATAATCATTATTATTATGATCATCATCATCATCATCATATTCATCATCAATATGATCATCATCATCATCATGATCATCATCATCATGGTCATCATCATCATCATCATCATCATCATAATCAAGATCATCATCATGATCATCATCATTATCATTATGATCATGATCATGATCATCATCATCATCATCGTTATGATCATCATCATCATCATAATCATCATCATGATCATCATCATCATTATCATCATCATCATCATCATCATATCATGACCATCATCATCATCATGATCATCATGATCATCATCATTATCATCATGATCATCATCACCATCATCATGACCATCATCATCATCATCATGAACATCATGATCATCATCATCAACATCGTGATCGTCATCATCATTATGATCGTGAACATAATAATGTTCGTCATCGTCATTATCATCATCATCGTGATCATGATCATCATCATCATGGTCATCATTGTCATGGTCATCGTCATCATGATCATCATCATCGTGATCATCATCATCATGATCATCATCATAATCATCATCACGATCATCATCATCATCATCATCTTCTTCATCATGATCATGATGATGATGATGATCATCATCATCATCAACATCATGATTGTCATCATGATCATCATGGTCATCATCATCATCATTATCATCATGGTCATCATCATCATCGTCATGATAATCATCATTATCATTATCATGATCATCATCATCGATCATCGACATGATCATCTTCATGATCATCATGATCATGATCATCATGATCATGATCATCATCATGATCGTCATTATCATTATCATGATCATCATCTTGATCATCATCATGATAGTGATCATCATCATTATCATCATCACGGTCATGATCTTCATCATGATCATCATCATGATCTTCATGATGATCATCATCATCACGATCATGATCATCATAATAATAATCATCATCATCATCATCCTGATCATCATGATCGACATCATGATCATGATCTTCATCATTATCATCATCATCATCATCATCATGGTCATCATCATCATCAAGATCATCATCATCATGATCATCATCATCATCGTCAAGATCATGATCATCATTATCATCATGTTCATCATAATGATCATCATTATGATTATCATCATCATATGATCATGATAAACATCGTCATGTTCATCGTCGTCATCATCATCATCGTCATCATGGTCATCATCATCATCATGATCACCATCATGATCATGATCATCATCATCATCATCATAATGATCATCATCATCATCGTCATCATCATGATCATGATCATCATGAGCATCATCATCATGATCATGATTATGATGATCATCATCATCATCATCATCATCAAGATCATGATCATCGTTATCATCATCATGATCATCATCATTATGATTATCATCATCATATGATCATGATCATCATCGTCATGGTCATCATCAAGATCATCATCGTCATGGTCATTATTATCATCATTGTCATCATCAAGATCATCATCGTCATGGTCATGATAATCATCATCATCGTGATCATCATGATCATGATCATCATATTCATCATCATCAACATCATCATCATCATCATCATAATGATAATCATCATGATCATCATGATCATGATCATGATCGTCATCGTAATCATGATCATCATCATCATGATCTTCATCATCATCATCATGATCATGATCATCATCATCATCATAGTCATCATCATTATGATCATGATCATCATCATGATAATCATTATTATTATGATCATCATCATCATCATCATATTCATCATCAATATGATCATCATCATCATCATGATCATCATGATCATCATCATCATGGTCATCATCATCATCATCATCATAATCAAGATCATCTTCATGATCATCATCATTATCATTATGATCATGATCATGATCATCATCATCATCATCGTTATGATCATCATCATCATCATAATCATCATCATGATCATCATCATCATTATCATCATCATCATCATCATCATATCATGACCATCATCATCATCATGATCATCATCACCATCATCATGACCATCATCATCATCATCATGAACATCATGATCATCATCATCAACATCGTGATCGTCATCATCATTATGATCGTGAACATAATAATGATCGTCATCGTCATTATCATCATCATCGTGATCGTGATCATCATCATCATGGTCATCATTGTCATGGTCATCGTCATCATGATCATCATCATCGTGATCATCATCATCATGATCATCATCATAATCATCATCACGATCATCATCATCATCATCATCTTCTTCATCATGATCATGATGATGATGATGATCATCATCATCATCAACATCATGATTATCATCATGATCATCATGGTCATCATCATCATCATTATCATCATGGTCATCATCATCATCGTCATGATAATCATCATTATCATTATCATGATCATCATCATCGATCATCATCATGATCATCTTCATGATCATCATGATCATGATCATGATCATGATCATCATGATAGTGATCATCATCATCATCATCATCATCACGGTCATGATCTTCATCATGATCATCATCATGATCTTCATGATGATCATCATCATCACGATCATGATCATCATGATAATAATCATCATCATCATCCTGATCATCATGATCGACATCATGATCATGATCTTCATAATTATCATCATCATCATCATCATCATGGTCATTATCATCATCAAGATCATCATCATCATGATCATCATCATCATCACCAAGATCATGATCATCATTATCATCATGTTCATCATAATGATCATCATTATGATTATCATCATCATATGATCATGATAAACATCGTCATGTTCATCGTCTTCATCATCATCATTGTCATCATGGTCATCATCATCATCATGATCACCATCATGATCATGATCATCATCGTCATCATCATAATGATCATCATCATCATCGTCATCATCATGATCATGATCGTCATGAGCATCATCATCATGATCATGATTATGATCATCATCATCATCATCAAGATCATGATCATCGTTATCATCATCATGATCATCATCATTATGATCATCATCATCATATGATCATCATCATCATCGTCATGGTCATCATCAAGATCATCATCGTCATGGTCATTATTATCATCATTGTCATCATCAAGATCATCATCGTCATGGTCATGATAATCATCATCATCGTCATCATCATCAAGATCATGATCATCGTTATCATCATCATGATCATCATCATTATGATCATCATCATCATATGATCATCATCATCATCGTCATGGTCATCATCAAGATCATCATCGTCATGGTCATTATTATCATCATTGTCATCATCAAGATCATCATCGTCATGGTCATGATAATCATCATCATCGTGATCATCATGATCATGATCATCATATTCATCATCATCAACATCATCATCATCATCATCATCATAATGATAATCATCATGATCATCATGATCATGATCATCATCATCATCGTAATCATGATCATCATCATGATGATCTTCATCATCATCATCATGATCATGATCATGATCATCATCATAATCATCATCATTATGATCATGATCATCATCATGATAATCATTATTATTATGATCATCATCATCATCATCATATTCATCATCAATATGATCATCATCATCATCATGATCATCATCATCATGATCATCATGGTCATCATCATCATCATCATCATCATAATCAAGATCATCATCATGATCATCATCATTATCATTATGATCATGATCATCATCATCATCATCATCATCGTTATGATCATCATCATCATCATAATCATCATCATGATCATCATCATCATTATCATCATCATCATCATCATCATATCATGACCATCATCATCATCATGATCATCATGATCATCATCATTATCATCATGATCATCATCACCATCATCATGACCATCATCATCATCATCATGAACATCATCATCATCATCATGAACATCGTGATCGTCATCATCATTATGATCGTGAACATAATAATGATCGTCATCGTCATTATCATCATCATCGTGATTGTGATAATCATCATCATGGTCATCATTGTCATGGTCATCGTCATCATGATCATCATCATCGTGATCATCATCATCATGATCATCATCATAATCATCATCACGATCATCATCATCATCATCATCTTCTTCATCATGATCATGATGATGATGATGATCATCATCATCATCAACATCATGATTATCATCATGATCATCATGGTCATCATCATCATCATTATCATCATGGTCATCATCATCATCGTCATGATAATCATCATTATCATTATCATGATCATCATCATCGATCATCATCATGATCATCTTCATGATCATCATGATCATGATCATGATCATGATCATCATGATCATGATCATCATCATGATCGTCATTATCATTATCATGATCATCATCTTGATCATCATCATCATCATCATCACGGTCATGATCTTCATCATGATCATCATCATGATCTTCATGATGATCATCATCATCACGATCATGATCATCATAATAATAATCATCATCATCATCATCCTGATCATCATGATCGACATCATGATCATGATCTTCATCATTATCATCATCATCATCATCATCATGGTCATCATCATCATCAAGATCATCATCATCATGATCATCATCATCATCATCAAGATCATGATCATCATTATCATAATGTTCATCATAATGATCATCATTATGATTATCATCATCATATGATCATGATAAACATCGTCATGTTCATCGTCGTCATCATCATCGTCATCATGGTCATCATCATCATCATGATCACCATCATGATCATGATCATCATCATCATCATAATGATCATCATCATCATCGTCATCATCATGATCATGATCATCATGAGCATCATCATCATGATCATGATTATGATGATCATCATCATCATCATCATCATCAAGATCATGATCATCGTTATCATCATCATGATCATCATCATTATGATCATCATCATCATATGATCATGATCATCATCGTCATGGTCATCATCAAGATCATCATCGTCATGGTCATTATTATCATCATTGTCATCATCAAGATCATCATCGTCATGGTCATGATAATCATCATCATCGTGATCATCATGATCATGATCATCATATTCATCATCATCAACATCATCATCATCATCATCATAATGATAATCATCATGATCATCATGATCATGATCATCATCGTCATCGTAATCATGATCATCATCATCATGATCATCTTCATGATCATAATAATGATCATTATCATTATGATCATAATGATCATGATGATGATGATCATCAAGATCATGATTATCATCGTGATCATCACCATCATCAATGTCATCATCATCATAATCATCATCACCATCATCATTACCATCATCAATGTCATCATCATCATGATCTTCATCATCATCATCATGATCATGATCATCATCATCATCATAATCATCATCATTATGATCATGATCATCATCATGATAATTATTATTATTATGATCATCATCATCATCATCATCATATTCATCATCAATATGATCATCATCATCATCATGATCATCATCATCATGGTCATCATCATCATCATCATCATCATAAACAAGATCATCATCATGATCATCATCATTATCATTATGATCATGATCATTATCATCATCATCATCATCGTTATGATCATCATCATCATCATAATCATCATCATGATAATCATCATCATTATCATCATCATCATGATCATGATCATTATCATGGTCATCATAATTATGATCATCATCATCATGATCGTCATCATCATCATCATAAGTATCACGATCATCATCATCATGATCGTGATCATCATCATGATCAACCTCATGATCATCATTGTCATCATCATCTTCATGATTATCATGATCATCATCATGATCATCATTATCATCATTATCATCATCATCATAATGATCATCATCATCATCACCATCACCATCATCATCGTCATCATCATGATCATCATGATCATCATCATCACGATAATGATGATCATCATCATCATCAAGATCATGATCATCATTATCATCATGTTCATCATCAAGATCATCATCATGATTATCATCATCATATGATCATGATAAACATCATCATGGTCATCGTCGTCATAATCATCATCATCATCATGGTCATCATCATCATGATCACCATCATGATCATGATCATGATCATCATCATCATTATCATCATCATCATCATGATAATCATCATAATCATAATCATAACATCATCATCATCATCATAATGATCATCATCGTGATCGTCATCAACATGATCATCATCATTATCATCATTGTGATCATCTTCATGATCATCATCATCATCATGATGATATCGTCATCATGATCAAGATGATCATCATGATCATCATCATCGTGGTCAACACCATCATGATCATCATCATCATAATCATCATCATCATCATCATCATCATAATGATCATCCTGATCATGATCATGATCATCATCATAATGATCATTGTAATCATCATCATCATTATCATCATCATGATCATCTTCATCGTGATTTTCATCATCATGATCATCATCATCGTCATCATAATCATGATCATCATCATCATTAGCATCATGATCATCATGATCATGATAATCATCGTCATCATCAATATCGTGATCATCATCATTATGATCATCATCATGAACATTATGATCGTGATCATCATCATGATAAACATCATGATCATCATGATCATCATCATCGTGATCATCATCATCATCATGGTCATAATAATCATGATCATCATCATGATCGTCATCATCATCATCATCATGATCATCATGATCATCATCATTATTATCATCATCATCATCATCATCATCATCATCAATATCATGATCATCATCATCATGATCATCATGATCGTGATCATCATCATGATTAACATCATGATCATCATCGTCATCATCATCTTCATGATCATCAAGATTGTCATCATGATCATGATGATGATGGTCATGATCATCATCATGATCATCATCATGGTCATCGTCATCATGATCATCATTATCATCATGATCATCATCATCATAATGATCATCATCATCAACATCATAATGATCATTGTCATTGTCATCATCATGATCATCATCATCATGAGCATCGTCATCATGATCATCATAATCATCAAGATCATGATGATCATCATCATCATGATCATCATCATCATGATTATCATCATCATATGATCATGATCATCCTCGTCCATTCATCATTATCATCATGATCATGATCATGATCATCATTATTATCATCATTATCATCAATATTATCATCATTGTCATCATCAAGATCATCATCGTCATCATCATCATCACTATCATGATCATCATCATCATGGTCATCATCATTATTATCATAATAATCATGATCATGATCATCATGATCATCATCATCGTTATTATCATCTTCATCATCATCATCATTATCATCAATATCATGATCATCATCATCATGATCATCATGATCGTGATCATCATCATGATTAACATCATGATCATCATCGTCATCATCATCTTCATGATCATCAAGATCATCATCATGATCATCATGATTATGATGTCATGATCATCATGATCATCATTCATCATCATCATCATAATCATCATCATGATCATCATCATAATGATAATCATCATCATCGTCATCATCATGATCATGATCATCATGAGCATCGTCATCATGATTATGATGATGATCATCATCATCATGATCATGATCATCATCATCATCATCATCAAGATCATGATCATCGTCATCATTATCATGATCATTATCTACATCATAGTCTTCATGATCATGGTCATGATCAGCATCTTCATCATGACCATCATGATCATGATCATCATCTTCATCATGACCATCATGATCATGATCATCATCTTCATCATGACCATGATGATCATCATGATCATCATCATCATCATGATCATCATAATCACGATCATCAACATGATCATGATCATTATCTTCCTCATGATCATGATCATGATCATCATGATCAGGATCACGATCATCATTATCACGATCATGATCATCATCATCGTGATCATGATCATCATCTTCATAATCATCTTCATGATCATCATCATCATCGTGATCCAGATCATCATCATCATGATCGTCATCATCATCATGGTCATCATCATCATCTTCATCATGATCCTCATCACCATCATCACGATCATGATCATTATGATCGTGATCATCATCATCGTGATCATCATGATCATGATCATCATGATCATTATCATGATCATTATCATCATGATCATGATTGTTATGATCTTAATCATGATCATCATCATCATCATGATCATCATGATCGTCATGATCATGATCATGATCATTATCATGATCATTATTATCATGATCATGATCGTTATGATCTTCATCATGATCATCATGATCATCATCATCATCATGATGATGATCATTATCATCATGATCATCATCATCATGATTATCATCATCGTATGATCATGATCATGATCATCATGATCATGATCATGAACAAGATCAACATTATCATCATAATAATGATCATGATCATGATCATCATCATCATCATAATGATCATCATCGTGATCACATCATAATCATGATCATGATCATCAAAATCATCATAATGATCATCATTGTGATCATCATCATCAACATCATCACCATCATCATCATGATCATCATCATCATTATCATTATGATCATGATCATCATCAACAACATGATCGTCATGATCGTCATCATGATCATCATCAGCATCATCATTATCATCATCGTCATGATTATCATCATCATGATAATGATCATCATCATCACGGTCATCATCATCATGATCGTCATCATCATCATCATCATCATTATGATCATGATCTTCATGATCATCATCATCATGATCATCACCATCAAGATCATGATCATCTTAATGGACATAATCATCATCATCATCATCGTGATCATTATCATGATCATGATCGTGATCATTATCATGATCATGATCATCATCATGATCATGATCATCATCTACATCATAACCATCATGATCATGATCATCGTCATGATCATCATCATGATCATCGTCATCATGATCTTCATGATCATGATCATGATCAGCATCTTCATCATGACCATCATGATCATGATCATCATCTTTATCATGACCATCATGATCATGATCATGATCATCTTCATCATCATCATAATCACGATCATCATCATGATCATAATTATTATCTTCATCATGATCATGATCATGATCATCATGATCAGGATCATGTCATCATTATCATGATCATGATCATCATCATCGTGATCATGACCATCATCATCGTGATCCAAATCATCATCATCATGATCATCATCATCATCATGGTCATCATCATCATCTTCATCATGATCCTCATCACGATCATGTTCATTGTGATCGGGATCATCATGATCGTGATCATCATGATCATAGTCATCATCATTATCATGATCATTATCATCATGATCATGATCGTCATCATCATGATCATCATCATCCTGATGATCATGATCATCATCATCATGGTAATCATGATCATCATGATCGTCATCATCATCATGGTCATCATCATCATCTTCATCATGATCCTCATCACCATCATCATGATCATGTTCATTGTGATCGTGATCATCATGATCATTATCATGATCATTATCATCATGATCATGATTTTTATGATCTTCATCATGATCATCATCATCATCATGATCATCATGATCGTCATGATCATCATCATCATCATTATCATGATCATTATTATCATGATAATGATCGTTATGATCTTCATCATGATCATCATCATCATCATCATCATCATTATCATCATGATCATCATCATCAAGATTATCATCATCATATGATCATGATCATCATAATCATGATCATGATCATGAACAAGATCAACATTATCATCATAATCATGATCGTGATCATGATCATGATCATCATCATAATGATCATCATCGTGATCACATCATAATCATGATCATGATCATGATCATCATAATCATCATAATGATCATCATTGTGATCATCATCATCAACATCATCACCATCATCATCATGATCATGAACATCATCATTATCATTATTATCATGATCATCATCAACAACATGATCATCATCATAACATCATCATCATCATGATCGTCATCATGATCATCATCAGCATCATCATTATCATCATCGTCATGATTATCATCATCATGATAATGATCATCATCATCACGGTCATCATCATCATGATCGTCATCATCATTATGATCATTATGATCATGATCATCATGATCATCATCGTCATCATCATCATGATCATCACCATCACGATCATGATCATCTTAATGGACATAATCATCATCATCATCATTGTGATCATTATCATGATCATGATCGTGATCATCATCATGATCATGATCATCATCTACATCATAACCATCATGATCATGATCATCGTCATGATCATCGTCATCATGATCTTCATGATTATGATCATGATCAGCATCTTCATCATGACCATCATGATCATGATCATCATCTTTATCATGACCATCATGATCATCATCATCGTGATCCAAATCATCATCATCATGTTCGTCATCATCATTATGGTCATCATCATCATCTTCATCATGATCCTCATCACCATCATCACGATCATGTTCATTGTGATCGTGATCATCATCATCGTGATCATCACGATCTTGATCATCATGATCATCATCATCATCATTATCATGATAATTATCATCATGATCATGATCGTCATCATCATCATCATCATCATCATGATCATCATCATCATTATTACCATCATCATATGATCATGATCATCATCATCATGGTAATCATCATCATCATGATCATGATCATGATCAAGATCAACATTATCATCATAATCATTATCATGATCATGATCATCATCATCATCATAATGATCATCATCGTGATCACATCATAATAATGATCATGATCATGATTATCATCATCATCATAATGATCATCATTGTGATCATCATCATCATGATCATCACCATCATGATCATGATCATCATCATCATCATTATGAACATGATCATGATCATGATCATGATCATCATCACATCATCATCATCATCGTCATGATCATCATCAGCATAATTATTATCATCATCGTCATGATTATCATCATCATGATAATGATCATCATCATCACAGTCATCATCATCACAATTATCATCATTATGATCATGATCATCATGATCATCATCGCCATCATCATCAAAATCATCACCATCACGATCATTATCATCATAATGGACATAATCATCATCATCATGATCATCATCATCGTGATCATCATGATCATGATCATGATCATCATCATCATCATGATCATCATTATTTTAATCATGATCGTCATGATCTTCATCATCATCATGATCATCATGATCGACATGATCATCATCATCATTATGATGATGATCATAATCATCATGATCATCATCATCATGATTATCATCATCATATGATCATGATCATCCTCTTCATGGTCATCATCATTATCATCATGATCATCATGATCATGACCATCATCATGATCATCATAATCACGATCATGAACATGATCATAATGATGATCATCATCATCATGATCATCATCGTGATCATCATGATCATGATCATCATCATCATCAACATCATGATCATCATCATGATCATGATCATCATCATTATCATTATGATCATGATCATCATCATCATCATCGTCACATCATCATCATCATCGTCATGATCATCATCACGATCATCATAAGCATCATCATTATCATCATCATGATCATCATCACGATCATCATCATGATTTTCATCATCGTGATCATGATCATCATCATCATGGCCATCATCATCATGATCATCATCATCATCATTATGATCATCATCATCATGATTATCATCATCATATGATCATGATCATCATCATCATGGTCATCATCATCATCAAGATCTTGATCATCATCATTATCGTGATCATGATCAAGATCATCATTATTATCATTATCATCATCATCATCGTCATCATCAATATCATGATCATCATCATCATGATCATCATGATCGTGATCAGCATCATGATTAACATCATGATCATCATCGTCATCATCTTCATGATCACCAAGATCATCATCATGATCATGATCATGATGATGATGATCATGATCATCATCATCATCATGATCATCATCATGGTCATCGTCATCATGATCGTCATTATCATCATAATCATCATCATCATAATGATCATCATGATCATCATAATGATCATTATTATCATCGTCATCATCATGATCATCATCATCATGAGCATCGTCATCATGATCATGATGATGATGACGATGATCATCATCATCATCATGATCTTGATCATCATCATCATCATCATCATCAAGATCATGATCATCATCATGATCATGATCATCATCATCATCATCATATGATCATGAATTCATCGTCATGGTCATCATCATCATCATCATCTTCATGATAATCATCATCGTCCTCATGATCATCATCATGATCATGGTCATCAATATTATCATCATTATTATCATCATTGTCATCATCAAGATCATCATCATCATGGTCATATAATCATCATCATCGTGATCATCATGATCATGATCATCGTTTTCATCATTATCATCATCATCATCATCATAATGATCATCATGAACATGATTATCAACATGATCATCGTCATCGTCATCATGATAATCATCATCGTGAACATCTTCATGATCATCATCATCATTTTGATCATAATGATCATGATAATCATCATGATCATCACCATCATCAATGTCATCATCATCATCATTATCATCACAATTATCATTATCATTATCATCATGATCTTCATCATCATCATCATGATCATGATCATGATCATGATCATCATCATAATCATCATCATTATGAACATGATCATCATCATAATCATCGTTATTATCATCATGATCATCAACGTGATCATCATCATCATCATTAGCATCATCATGATCATCATCATCGTGATTATCGTTTTCATCAACATCATCATCATGGTCATCATAATCATGATCATCATCATCATAATTGTCATCATCGTAATCATCGTGATCATCATGATCATGATCATGATGATGATCATCATCATCATCATAATGATCATCATCATCATCATCATTGTCATGATCATCATCATTATCATTATCATTATGATCTTCGTCATCATTTCATCATCATCATTATCATGATCATCATCATCATCATAATCATCATGATTATCATCATCATATGATCATGATCATAATCATCATGATCATCATCATCATGATTATCATCATCATATGATCATGATCATCATCATCATGGTCGTCAGCATCATCAAGATCTTGATCATCATCATGATCGTGATCATGATCAAGATCATCATTATCATCATAATCGTGATCATGATCATGATCATCATCATCATCATAATGATCATCATCGTGATCATCATCATCATGGTTATCACCATCATCATCATGATCATCATCATCATCATCATAATCATCATCATGTTTATCATCATGATCATCATCATCATCATCATTATCATCATCATCATCATCATTATCATCATCATTATCATCATCATCATCATCATGATCATCATGATCGTGATCATCATCATTATCATCATAAGCATCATCATTATAATCATCATCATCATTATCATCATCATCATCTTGGTCATCATCATGATTATCATGATCATCATCATGATCATCATAATCATCATCATGATCATCTTCGTGATCATGATCATGATCATTATCATCATGATCATCATCATCATCTACATCATAACCATCATGATCATGATCATCATCATGATCATCATCATGATCTTCATGATCATGATCATGATCAGCATCTTCATCATGACCATCATGCTCATGATCATCATCTTTATCATGACCATCATGATCATTAGGATCATCATCATCATCATCATGATCATCATAATCACGATCATCATCATGATCATGATCATTATCTTCATCATGATCATGATCATGATCATCATTATCAAGATCATGATCATCATCATCGTGATCATGATCATCATCTTCATGATCATCTTCATGATCATGATCATCATCATCGTGATCCAGATCATCATCATCATGATCGTCATCATTATCACGATCATCATCATCATTGTGATCGTGATCATCATCGTGATCATCATGATCATGATCATCATCATCATTATCATGATCATGATCGTTATGAGCTTCATCAGGATCATCATCATCATCATGATCATCATGATCGTCATGATCATCATCATCATCATTATTATCATCATCATATGATCATGATCATCATCATCATGGTAATCATCATGATCATGATCATGATCATGATCAACATTATCATCATAATCATCATCATGATGATAATCATCATCATCATCATAATGATCATCATCGTGATTACTGTTGGCAATTGGATCTTATGGTTAACATGATTTGACAAGAAAAACAGATAATTAGATACAGCGGAAGCATAAAAGAATTACCTGTCTTCTGGTTTGTTGTAGTGGATGATAATCTGAGAAGAACACCTCTGATCTTCTGCAGTATTACCCAAAGTCAACTCTCTGGTGTTGTGTGGTCAACAATCTCCAGAGAGTTCTCAATCTGTTCCTAATCTCTTCTCTACGTAAGTGGCGCAGACTTAGGTTATTAGGAACTGAGACAACTTATATACTTGGGCTACTGCAGGGACCAGGAGGAGAAATTGGGCTGGGCCTCAATTAGATTTAATTAACCAAGCTTAGCCCAAAGCTTTTAATTAAATCCAATAATAATAATATAGTCCACTAAAATATTATTACTGCACTACCCGTCCAATCCCAAAATTATGTTCTGGGCTCCTTCTTATTATGAGCCCGATAGTCTCCCCATGTTTAAGATATACAATGCCCATTAATTAATTAAGTTACTGACAACTCAAATTAATTAATATCTCATCCTAGAGTAGTACCACTCAACCTTATTATCATGCCGGAAATTAATCCACTTGCAAGATTTACATGATAAACCTTATGAGCTCCTCAAGGGGACATCATCAACCTATGACGGACATGGATTCCTTCTACAATCAACAGCACACCATAGATACAGCACTATTTCCCAACTCACCGAGTTTGTTGATTTAATACTTATAAATCTCACCCATTGATGAATCAAAGAAATACATACTGCCCTACGTGTCAAGGTTATTGTATTTGGATTAAGAGCACGAACTTCCATAATAACAGAGATCAAGTTCTTCTATAAGTCAGTATAAGTCGAACGATCTCAAGCGGTCCTGCTCAATACACACAAGTGCACTAATGTGATTCTATAGCCAAGACAAGCTAATACCAAACCACACTACAACCATACCGATAGAGAGTCCCCGTCTATCTCAGTTGTGAGCATCTGTTTATACTTTATAAGGAAACCGATAATATGATCTTCTGCGTGTTGTCGCACAACATATTATCTACAGTATAAAGTAAATGGACTATTGCATCATGCATACAAAATAAATTATAAGATGCAATCATTTGATCATATGATTCTCATTTCAAATATTGTTATAACATTGTTCATACTAAGGCTAGGCTTTTAGTATACAATCCAACAATCTCCCACTTATACTAAAAGACTATGCTGTCATGTCTTCTGCCATACATCTGATTCCTACTCCCATTACTCGACCATTAAAAGCTCTCGCCTTAAGGTCCTCGTAAATGGATTTACTAGGTCATCATCCGATGCAATCTAGGCGACAACAACCTTCCTCTCGTCATACGATTTCTCGTAACAGGTGGTACTCGTGCTCCATGTGTTTAATTGCCTTATGGACTTGTGATTTCTTCAAGTTTGCAACTGCACCAATATCATCAATGTAAATTGTGATTACCTTGGGCAAACTTAGAAACACTTCAAAGTCCATCTTGAAGTTTCTAGAGTCATATAGATACTTTGACTGCCTCATAGGCTCCAATTTATCATCATTCCATGATGGAGTCCGGAGTCTGAAATATATTTCTATATAACACTCCTCCACATTATGACTCTACTTCCTAAAATTAAACACATAACCTTTGAGGAGAATTTACTACCGTCCAATCTGATTAAAAAATCAAAATCTACGTAATCCACAAGAAGCAGTGAATCTGCTCAGTAAGTCTATATATGATTTCCAGTCCTTCTCAGGCACTTCATATATGTCTTACCACAATTCATCATTCTTGTTCCGGATCACGTTGATACCCACTGTTCATGCAACTAGCAAAACAGATATCCAACTTCGTTCATAGCATTCCTTAGATTAAGCTTCCTTATTCACCGAAGTATAAGGAACCGCTTTCATCTTCTTTATCTTCCTTTTGTGTCTTAAGACACAATCACTTAGATAAATTCACATGCTAAACGAGTATGGATTATATCATATTATGAAACTTGAGATAAGCATAACATCCTTTCTTGTGATCCGTATCACCGTGATCAAAATGATATATTTTGCTCTTTCTTAAGTGCTTCATTTCTACAGCTTTATTAACCGTACCCATACGCCCGATAATACTCTTTCATTGTCTCCAATGAGCAAGATACTATCTACGTATAGTACAAGAAACACCACCACGTTTCCGTCACTCTTTTCAACACACAAGACTCATCTGCTCATTGATTTAAATCCATGCCACTGGATTACCTAATCAAAACAGATGCTTCATGATCTCAAAGCTTGCTTTAGTCCATTGCTGGACACTTTTAAGCTTACTATCATAATGCTATTAGTACTTTGCAATGAATCACTCTGGTTGCTTCACATAGATGTTTTCCTCAAGACTTCCAATCAGGAAAGCTGTCTTGACATCTATTTGCTGTTCCTCATAATTCATTATGAGCAGCAATAAATAAAAGAATTTGGATCAACATAAGCATAGCTACCAGCGAACATGTGTCCTCATAATCGAACCATTTCTTTCTGAGTACACCTTTTCGCAACAAGCTTTGCTTCCAAGGTTTTCACCTTTCCGTATGATCCTCTTTTATTTTCTATGACCACCTGCAATGGCTTTTACACCATTTTAGTGATCCTTGAAGCTCCAGACTTAATTTAGAATCAGTAGATTCTATTTCAAAATTCATTGCAACTTACTAAGATTCTGCATTTTCATCTTGTAGTGCTACGTCGTATCTGTGGAACAATACAATGTTCATTAGGGATCAAGTCTCACGACTCTCCCAAAACATATATTATTTGGGTTGTCAAACAACCCTCCCACTACGATAAAGTACTACATGAAATTGTGTATCAGACGTGACACGTGTTGCAGTTTACCTTGTGGTATATCCTCTTGTACACTTGGTACTTATACATAGTGTTTTCCTCTCACTTCCTTTAGAACAACTCATACATGGGTTTGTGATTTATTACATAGTCCTTTTCCAAAAATCTAGTTATTGTGTTAACAATTACCCTTCGATCTTTTGGACTAAATAAATCACCCTCCATTTTTCAAGGATGTCCCACACACAGACAAAACGTTTTACGAATTACTGTATCTAGGGCATATCCATAAAATGAATTTAATTATTCCAAATAATTCATCATCTATCTAATCATAACCATAAGAGCCTTATTCCTTCTATCCACTATACCATTCAGCTGGGGCATGCCCGGTGTAGTCCAATTGAGATTTAATCTCAACTTCTGATTAATAACTCCTAACTATCCCAAGAGGTACTCGCCATCACGATTAAATCATAATGACTTAATATATTTTTCATGACGCTTCACTGTACCAGCCTTGCAATTCTTGAATTAATCCAAGAACTTAGACATGCAGTGCATCAAATAAATATATTGGTATCTAGAATAATCTTTGAATATTCATAACCACCTCTCTCCTAGATAATATTAGGTCTGCTTGAATCAGAATGAACTAATTCCAACATATATATCTTTGGCTCTACACCCCACAGCCTTGAAAAGGCAGTTAATCATTTTTACTTCCAAGAAAGACTTGCAAGTCTGATAGTTTCCACTTCAGATAAACCTTACGGTCTATCGGCTATCAACTTTTGAATCTTACTCAAGTAAAATGAACTAATCTTAGACGCCAAATGTATGTTTAGTTCATCTTTGAAGGTTCCTTTCTCTTACTAATATTAGAAGATGCATTATTAATTACTATTTGTTGCATCTGTGGGATGTACATGATTCAAGAGTTTACATATTATCCACTAACGTACTTTAACGGATTATAGCTTCATTCCTCATTACTATGACCATGTCATTTAAATGAAATGAAGTATCCATCCGTTAATGCATAGAAACCGAAATTAAACTCTTTCTATGAAACGTACGTAAAGATAATTTCTCATAATCAATCGTTTATTCTTATCATGAGATAAATAAACTACTTCCACTGCAATAGCCACTACCTTTGTAGTTTTACCCATGTCATTACAATCTTATCCTTACTAAGTGAAAAACATTTAGTGATTGATAGGGGTTTTCTCAACACACAAATTAATCCTCAAGTATAAGGATATCAATTGTAGTCGCGAAGATGACCAAGTTACAATATCGAACCCACGGGACGAATAAATATCAATTTTGTGATCTTCTAGTATATTTTAGACTATGTTGGTAATTGTAAAGGTTTAATGGATAGTAACTTCTAATCGAATTAACAAAAGAAATAGCAAAAGTAGAGAGAAGTGAGTTGTGATCAATAAGAATGATAGGTAGTTCATTGGGTCATCCAGTTTCACTAGCAATTCGTATTTTCGTATGATGGTGTCCGACTCTGCCCTGTGGTTTGTGGACGCATCACTAGACCATGCAAGTTTACTCTATAGACACAAGTAAATATGCGCTTGACACGTGTGAATAACATCGGAGCAAGAGATATGCTTCATCCCCCTTTCTAGGTACTACCATAATCCATTATCTTCTACGTCTAGAATCTAACCCGATTTGATCTCCCTTTTTAGGTACTATAAAGTTATACTCTTCATCCTATTCATCAACCCGAATTCAATTCAATTCATGAATATTCATATAAGACAGTTCTAATAATACTTCGGAATCCCTTCACTTAGAATTATAACAATAAACCCTGCTCAGTAGTGAACGCACTCAATCAATAACCATGTTATGTATTCAGACTCTACACAACGATCATTGATGCACAAAACGACTATGAGTATGGATTAAATATGCAATCTTATATAAAACAAACCACAGGTAGTGTTGTACGGAGTTTTACACACGAAACACGAATTACATCATGAAACTTTCATAACCCTAGAACTACCAAGGTGGTTCTAGCCCATGATTGATCTAGGAACAATCATGGTTAGATTAATCATTCTTACTTGAACCTTCAGTGAACCTCTGTCACAGCCCTCCGAATGGATCACCACCTCTACTCTTGTCTCTCCTACGATTGACGATCAAAAGCTCCCTTTATTCTCTGTATGAGCCTCCTTTTATACTTGTAATCACGTCTCTAGGGCTTGGAATGGGCTTTCTAAGTGATCTCACGCGTTTCGGTCTCGAAAATCCGGATAAGGTAAGTTCTCGCACACAGGTTCGACCACGTCAAGCAGGTCGAACCCCGAGCCACAGGTCGAACCCCAGGTCGAACCCCGCTACTGGAAGAATTCTGCACAGGTTCGACCTTCTGGACAGGTCGAACCACTTAGGTTTTGGTCGAACCCCAGGTCGAACCTCAGCACTGGACAACTCTTGCTCCCGATTCGACCAACGGGCAAGTCGAACCCCAACATCGTGGTCGAATCCTCCTTCTTGCAAACTGGTTCGACCATGGTTCGACCTGATGGCCAGGTCGAACCAACTGAGTCATGGTCGAACCCTTCTCTGTATTGTCCAGCAACGTTGGTTCGACCTGCTGGAGAGGTCGAACCCTCCTCCAGCCAGGTCGAACCCACCTACTTCTTGGGCGGTTCGCGTGGCTTCGACTCCGTCTCTTCGATTCTTGGCTCTTTCACTCCATTTTTACTAAGAAAACACTCAAATAGCTCCACTAACATCTGATTCATGCTATTTCACAATATATATAGGTTTTCCACCTATTTCCACATCAAAACTCTCCAAAACTAGCACAAAACATAGCGCCAAACTTGTGAATTTACACATTCATCAAACCCCCAAACTTACATGTTGCTCGTCCCGAGGCAACCAATTTAAACCACAGGAGTCGTGTATAATTCAACAAGATCAAGTACAACACATATTACACATGCCACTTCATTGAATCAAACAAGAATTACTTGCATCAAATATGTCACTCATGTAAAATCAATCTAATCACACATCATTCGGAGCACTAAGTAATCTCACTAACAAGATAAGTCTTTACTCTCATTCACTCGTGCGTGAGGCACTATAGGCTAGTATAAACACTCATATCAATTCATATTCACGCGTAACCATAAGCTTGGCAAAGGTCTCAGAAATCAACTTACATTAGATTAACACTAGGATCACAAAGGACTTGTTTCTAGGTTGTAATGTTGGCTCTTTGGAAAGGGTAGGAAAATTTGATCATAGTAACTTAATACACTAGTAGAGAGTTACCTTGGAGGTTCTTGATTTCCCATTCGGCTTCATATTCTCCTCCAATTCTTCTCTTGCACTTGCAATTATCAATTTTCCTTCTCTTCCTTGCATCAACATCATTCTTCTTTTAATTGCTCGGGTACCAGTTATAGGCACTACCCTTCTCGAACATCGTTCGGCTGTTTCTTAGAAACTTCAAGCCCCATGTATAAGCAATTCGGGATACCAATTTTAGGCACTATCCCTAACAAGATTTAACCATGCATATTTCTTACCGAATCTCATTCCATCTTCCCTTTGTTCCACACTCATTCACCTTATTCTCTCTACCAATGGATAGGGTATTTTCAAAGCTCAAATAAGGTAATTAAAGCTCGTATATCTGGCTTGCCAAAGAAAAAGCTTTTAAAAGGCTCAAACAGGGCTACCAAAGATTTATAAGATCATTAGGAAAGGTGAAATTTGGCTAAGTGACTCAATTAATCAAAAATGGCCTAAGATCATATCCTAATATTTCATCAATTGTAAGTTTCACACAAGACTCCAAGCCAAGTTCTAGAATACGTTCATACGAATGATTCTCTCAAGAATAAACTATCATGATTAATCATGATGAAGGCTCAAATCCTCACATAGGTAATCAATTCCTAATATTCCTCATAGCACATAATCAAAATCAATTCCTCATGAATTCCATATACTTAACAAATTATTCATGCTCTTTCCAAATGAAAATAAACACGTAAACATATGAATGCACATAATCAACACCCATACAGAGCAACGATACAAGATCAACTATATCAAGTACATTCCACTCACACATGAATCACACCCCAATCTGTAAAAATAAAAAGAAAAATGGGAGATAAGATGAATCGGAGAAACAAAAAGAAAACCTGAAACTACTCCTTAGGAGCATCATCATCCTCATCATCATCGTCATCCTCATCCATTCTATTTTCCACAGCTCGGCACAAACTGGTAATGTGTTTGTCCATCATATCAACTCGACTACTTACTCTACCAACACGCTCATCCAAGGCAGAATACCTTTCGTTCAGTGTGGCGTAGTTGGCGTTAGCGAGCGCGAGTTGCCTGTTCATCTCTTGTTGTGTAGCTACCACCGCGATCAGCTGCTCATGAATTAAGCGAAGCTGCTCCCGAGTACCTGGAACTGCTCGCCGCTGCTGCGGTTCTGGAGAATGCTGAGGCGCATCATGCTGCTCTCCTTCCGGAATCTCCATCTCCGGCTGCTCCTCTACCTGATCCTCCTCTTCAGACTGCTGTGGTTGAGGTGGACGGAACTCTCCTCGATCAACAATCTGCTGTAACTCAGCCATCCTTCCCTCAGCACACATCTGTGCTACCGCTCTCCAATCACCCCCCGACTTCGCTGCCACAGATAAAGCGGTGTGTCCTAGAGAATTCATTAGTCTATTCCTTGCTTCCCGAATAGTTGTCAAGTTGCTCACGTCGAAGGGGAATATAAATTCGAAAGGCTTGACACCTCTCGTGAAAAACCAATCTCCATTTCTAAAATGGGCAAACCCTCCCTTCGCGCACGTGCTCATAATCAAATCAGGTTCTCCTTCTACTGGTGTAATGCCGGTGAGGTCCAAGTTGTAATGCTCAGCCAAAATCGTCAATAACCCTCCAATATTCACCTTCTGAAAACCAATGGTCTTGAATCGATTCAGCTGCGCAATAAAATAGGCTCCAACGTTGAACTTCACTCCGTGCAACATACACCACAAGGCATATAACTCTCCTCTAGACACAACACTGCCCTCCGAGCGGGCGAACAACGTGTTGCTCAGGATGCGGTCCATGTACCTCAAGACAGGGTTCTTTATTGCGGAAGCACGAGCCTGTCTAGTCTTGTAATCACGAATCTCCCCCGTGATCTCCCTCCAAAATCGCTTTACACCGAATGCAGCACTTTCTAAACGAGGGATCTCCAAAGGTGTCTCAAACAGCTCGTTGAAATCCTCAGACGTCCATCTCCTACTCACTCCACCAAGCTGAAACGTACACCGATAGGGGTATCCAAGCGGGTCCTTCTCCATCTCAAACGAACAAACCACTTCCGCTGTAACATGGAAGTACGTCGGCCTCTTCAGCTCCATGAATCTTCGGATCCCTACTTGATCAAACATCCAAAATATATCATCCCCTATTCTCATTATCCTCATCGCTTCATCATCTTGGTATCGAGTGCGAGCTATCTTGTCTGAAACTTCTTCCCACTTCTCTTTAATCTCATCCCAACCTTGCATCCTAATCTTGAAGTTATCAGGCAAACGGTCTTGTAGCCTCAGTTTTCTTGTCACTTTGTCCAAGTTTGAAGGCCTGTCATGCCTCTTCTTTGATCTCTCCTCCTCTGCTTTTCCTTTCCCTTTGCTTGATACTTGTCCCTTTCCTGAAAACAAATACTTCAATCCAACCAACAAGACAAGAAAGCAAGTATTGTACTAGCACATCACATACTCTACTCAAGACTTCAAGCATCAATGCATATTCATACAAACTATCATCTCAACACCACTTGCTTATTCAACATTTTCAAAACATCTTCAATTATACCTTCTTTAATCATCAAAACAGAACCAACAAGCATGCATTAAGCAATTCAAGTAATTCAATCAAAAATTCAACATGCTTTCCTCCATAAACTACTTTAATTCTATCAATTTCAACCAAATCAACATGCTCATTCTATGATATATTCTATATCCTTGATTAATTCACATAAAAATCCAAGTTCTATCAATAATCAATCAACCACAATCCAAGAAACAAGAATTCATATGAAACCAATCAAAATATCAACATTCACCATGAAATTCAACCATACTCAACATCAATTCTCTATTACACATCAAATTGCTTACCTAAACCTTCAATCCTAGAGTAATTAAGTTGGAAAAAACGTACCTTGTGACTTGCCCATGGTGAAAAACCGATCGAAAACACAAAACACCCAGAAACGCGATTTCAGCCCTAACTCGCGACGAAATCCGCCCAAATCCGCGACCAAATCGATAATTCAAGGTGTAATGTTGTGTAATCGGTGCGAAATCAAGTGTAATTGAAGAATTTGTGCAAGGGTGTAGAGGTTCGAAGAGGGTTCGAGGTTTGATGTTTCGAAAAAGTGATCGAACCCCTCTGAAAATTCGAACTTAAAACGCGTACCTGGCTTGGTTCGACCTCGGGTTCGACCACCTGTACTGGTCGAACCATGGATGGCGAGGTCGAACCTCTCTTCTGGACAAACAATCTTCTTGGTTCGACCAGGGGTTCGACTTGCTAAACAGGTCGAACCTTTCATGAATTGGTCGAACCTCTCTTCTGGAAAACAGAGTGCTTCCGACTGACAGGTTCGACCTTAGGTTCGACCCCATGATCAGGTCGAACCACTATAGCTTTGGTCGAACCTCCTCTCTGGACAACTTTCAATGTCAGGTTCGACCATAGGTTCGACGTCATGGTCAGGTCGAACCACTATGGCTTTGGTCGAACCTCCTCTCTGGACAACTTTCAACGCCGGTTCGACTTCCTCTACTTTTGTTCGACCTCTGGCTCTGGTCGAACCACTGCTAGACTTGGTCGAACCTACCTCCTGATTTCCAAAACTGAGTGTTCTTCATTCACTACATACTTCAAACTTCAACACAACCTCATTAGGTATAATCTAGAGCACAACTTCAGAAATTGTTCCACATAATATCATTCATGAGTATCTCCGTATAAGAAAAACACAACCAAAAACCACTGAACATTAGGCAAATTGTAAAAAATCGTCACATCAAAATCGATTAAAATTTCAACATGGCCGCAAAAACCAATTCCCCTAACAAACAATACAAAGAAAAGATTATACTCTTAATGCTTCAATGAGGTAATAACATCACACCCCCCCAAACTTAGTAAAAACGTAAGTCGAAACTAAGTTTGAAAAGAGATGTAATTGCCTATTGGTAAGCATCTTAAATACAAAAATTTCTTACTCACACGAAAAAAATAAAGCAATAAAACGGAAGGGCAAGCCCCCAACAGGCGCTCATGTTTAACGTCGTAGAGTCACGACGGTACCAAATCAGAACAAGGTATCATAAAAAATGACACACGCATCATCCGGCGACCTATAATGCTTCAATCGATGCCCATTCGCCGCGATAACGTCACCATCTTTGTCAATAAGCTCATAACTTCCCCCTCCTAAGGCTCGATGAATCATGAACGGTCCCGTCCACTTAGACTTCAACTTGCCTGCAAAGAGCTTAGCTGCAGTCTTTTGCGCTCCGAAATGCCCCCCATTCGGTTGTGCATGGCAGAACTCCAGCACACTTTCCATTTCCATCTCGGGTACACATCTTCGGACAATAGAATCAGTACAAATCTTATAAACAAACGGATCATACCATATAAATGTCTCAACATCCCTACGAAATTTCGCAAGTTGATATCGGTTGAGATCCCTTGGAATTTCACCAATGACAATGTAATTAACATAATCCGCGTACCATGGATCCATACCTTGCGCTGCAACCACACATGCTCGCTCGGCCCCTTCAACAGCCACAGCCATGATCTTCTCATCAGGGAACATCTCTTCAATATACTCGAAAGAATTATCACAATGCTCCCTAGTCTCCAACCTTGACAAGTGATCGGCCAACACATTTTCTGTTCCTTTCTTATCCCGAATCTCCAAGTCAAACTCCTGCAGTAGTAGAATCCATCTTATAATCCTAGGCTTTGTCTCCTTCTTCTCCATCAAATAACGAATCGCTGAGTGATCCGTATACACAATCGTCTTCATGCCAACCAAATACTGACGAAACTTATCGAATGCATACACAACAGCCAAAAACTCCTTTTCAGTTACCGTGTAATTCTTCTGTGCCACATCGAAAGTCTTACTCGCGTAGTAAATGGCGCAGAACTTCTTCTCCCTTAGCTGCCCAAGCACCACACCCAATGCTACATCACTTGCATCACACATAAGTACAAACAGTTGCGTCCAGTCCGGTGTGATCAAGATAGGGGCAGTAATAAGCGCCTCCTTCAAAACTTGAAAAGCTGTTAAACACTCATCATTAAACACAAAAGGAATATCCTTTTCAAGTAAATGAGATAAGGGCTTAGAGTATTTTGAGAAGTCTTTAATGAATCTCCTGTAAAAACCGGCGTGTCCAAGGAAGGATCGCACTCCTCTTTCATTGGTCGGTGGTGGAAGCTTCTCAATTGCCACCACCTTAGCACGGTCTACCTGTAATCCCTTGGCGGAAACATAATGCCCAAGAACAATCCCATCTTTCACCATGAAATGGCACTTCTCCCAATTCAAGACAAGATTAGTTTCTTGACACCTTTTCAAAACAACAGCAAGGTTAGACAAACACATATCAAAAGAAGAACCAAAAACTGAAAAATCGTCCATGAATACTTCCATGATCTTCTCTATCAAACCATCAAAAATCGCCATCATGCATCTCTGAAAAGTAGCAGGCGCATTACACAATCCAAACGGCATTTTCCTAAAAGCAAAGGTCCCGTAGGGGCAAGTAAAAGTGGTCTTTTCTTGATCCTCGGGAGCAATCATGATTTGATTATACCCCGAGTATCCATCCAAGAAACAATAGAACTCATACCCTGCAAGACGATCCAACATTTGATCCATAAATGGAAGAGGGAAGTGGTCCTTACACGTGTTCTCATTCAATTTCCTGTAATCCACACATGTACGCCATCCCGTAGGAATTCTCGTGGCTATCGCTTCTCCATCCTCAGCTTTCACTACAGTCATACCCCCCTTCTTAGCAACTACATGCAATGGACTCACATGGGGACTATCACTAATAGGAAATATAATTCCAGCATCCAACCACGTAAGAATTTGCTTCCTTATCACCTCTTGAATTGCGGGATTCACCCTACGCTGATTCTGAACACTAGCTTTGGCTTCATTCAACAACCTAATCCGATGCATACAATACGAAGGACTAATACCTTTCAAATCATTAAGTGACCACCCTATTGCAGACTGATACTTCCTCAAAACATCTAATAACTCCTCAAGTTGATCATCATTAAGAGAAGAAGATACAATTACCGGATATTGTGCATCATCACCAAGAAAAGCATACTTCAAGTGATCCGGCAATGGTTTCAACTCCTCTTTTCTTTTCTCCACTTGAGTGTTTTCATTATCCAAAGGCAAGTACTTCCTGGTCCATTTGACTTCTTCCACTTTATTTCTCTCCAATGCAAACCTGTCATCACCAAAAGCAAGTAAGTTTTGAAGAAATTCAATACATACCTCGTTAGAAAGTCCGTCAAGCTCCGTAGTGGGATAAGTAAGAGATTCCATCAAACATGTCTCAAGAGGATCCTTTGACAAGATCAAAGACATATCCTCCTTCACAATCTCCTCCACCACGTCAATACTATAACATTGGGACTCCATTGGCATTTTCATCGCTTTGTCCAAGTTGAAAAGTACTTCTTCTTTGTCCATTCTCAACTTCAGTTCTCCTTTCCGAACATCTATCATAGCTCCAGCCGTAGCAAGGAATGGCCTCCCCAAGATTAAAGGAACATTATCCTTGTCATCATCCATTTCTAATACAAGAAAATCCACAGGAAAAACTAGCTTCTCCACCTTTACTAGAACATCTTCAACTATTCCTTTCGGAAACGTCATTGATCTATCTGCCAATTGGAGAGCAACAGTTGTCGGGGTCATCTCCCCCAAACCAAGCTTCTGAAAGATGGACAATGGCATCAAATTGATGCTTGCCCCAAGATCACATAAAGCTTGCCGTGCTGGCCCCTTCCCGATCTCACAAAGAATAGTAAAGCTCCCCGGATCTTTCATCTTTGGTGGCAACTTCTTTTGAATAATTGAGCTACAATTCTCAGATAAGTTTACCGTTTCAACTCCGGTTAAGCTTCGCTTCTTCTTCAATATGTCTTTAAGGAACCGAGCATAATATGGCATCTCCATGATTGCCTCTGAAAAAGGGATGTTCAAGCTTATCTTGTTCATTATCTCTGAAAACTTCTTGAACTTCTCTTCCAACCCCTTCTTCACTAGCTTGTAGGGAAACGGTGGAGGTATCTTTGTTTTGGGAATCCCCCATTCATCACGATCAACCTTTTCCGCTTTCTCCTTTTCGGCTCTTAATCGCTTAGCTCTTTCCCATTTTTTCTCAGCTATTATGTCTGTACTTTGCTCATTCCGTACCACTGGAGTTGCATCAACATCAAAAGGAACAACAGGTGCATCAAACAACACATCTCGGCGAGGTTCGACTGGGGTTCGACCAGGCTGAAAGGTCGAACCAGGACTGTATTGGTCGAACCTCTCTCCTGGAAGACTGATCTCATTCTGCTCCGGAGGTTCGACTTGGGTTCGACCAACATTAGAGGTCGAACCACTGACCCTTTGGTCGAACCGCTTCACTGTATAATTTCCATCCTTCGGTTCGACCTGGGTTCGACCTGAAGAGTTGGTCGAACCTTCGTGATCGTGGTCGAACCGTTCCTGCGTCGAAACAGAGTGCTCTGGCCAATGAGGTTCGACCAGGGTTTGACCTGTAAAGTTGGTCGAACCCTCCGCGTGTTGGTCGAACCGCTCCTGCATCAAAACAGAGTGTTCTGGCCGATGAGGTTCGACCTGGGTTCGACCTGAAGAGTTGGTCGAACCCTCGGCGTGTTGGTCAAACCGCGGCTTAGAAAATTCCAACTTCGATTCCGGCCTCATCGGTCCCTCGTACTGCGTTCCTGACCTCAGTGTGATGGCATTACACGACTTTGGATTCTCTATACTCTGAGACGGAAACTTACCTTTTCCTACAGTTTGAGTCAATGTGTTCACATTCTCTGCAATTGTACCCATCAACAATGTGAGATCTTTCACTTGAGTGGACAAATCTCTGTGGTGATCATCAATCTTTTTCTCAAGCTTTGCCTCAAGGCGATTCACTCTTTCATCATTCTTTACCATGTACCGGTTCACAGTATCCTCGAACCCAGGCTTTCCTTCTTCCACCTTTTCTCCCGGATCAACACCCATCGGAAGTTGCACTGCATTGTTCGTATTGCTCCATGAAAATTCAGGCCTCCTTGGTTGCTGTTGATAACTACCAGATGGACCACGATTATTCAAGTTCCCTCGATAGTTCCCTTGGTAGTTCCCTTGGTAGTTCCGGTTTCCTTGATTTGGGTACCTCGTTCCTTGGATACTTTGACCCATGGCATAATTTGCTTCCTCCAATTCGTCTTGGATGGTTCCATTATTCATCATCTCTTGCTGCAAGATTGGCACTCGTTGGGATATCTCGCTGATCTGCTTCTGTTGAGACTCAAGTAGCTTGTTGATATTAGACAAGCTCGAAACGATCTCATCCTCTCTCTTAGTCTTCACCATTGCTTGTTCAACCTGAGCTACCTTTCCAAGAACATACGTACCTCTAACTATATCAGTGGGCCAATCCCTCGAATTCATTGATATGTCTTCAAACAATCTCTCGGCCTCAACGGATGACTTTGTAAGCAATGCTCCATTAGAAGAAGCATCAAGTAGCACTCTTGATTCACAGTCCAATCCGTTATAAAATATACTGATATATTGGGCTTTAGATAACCCATGTTGAGGACACTTCCTGAGCATGTCCTTGAATCTATCCCACGCTTCATGAAATTTCTCTCCCCCACTGATAGCAAATTGGTTAATATCTTGCTTCATCTTAAACACCTTCGAAGGTGGCATATACCTCTCCAAGAATCTTAACTTCAATTGTTCCCACGTGGTGCACTCAGCTGCATTAATAGTATCGTACCAATCCCTCGCCTTTTCAGTAAGCGAGAATTTGAACAAAAGGATCTTCCTAGCATCTTCATGTTCTCCTACGTTTTTTTGAGTACTTGCATAGCCCAAGAACTTGTTCAGATGCTGCTGCGGATCCTCGAAAGACCCTCCTGAAAAGGAGTTCCTTTCTATCATGCTAATAAGAGCGGGATGAAGATCGAACGCTGTGTTAGTTCCCCTTGCTCCTAAAAGCTCATAATTTCCAGCCCCATTATTTCTGAAAACCTCACGGATGGCTAGATTATTCGGATTCGCTGCCATGTTGACTGTTACTACTTCCAAATTAACTTCAGTTGTAGCCTCAATCGCTTGCGAAATCTGCTCGTCAACCTCAACTCCAAAATTCAGAGCTTCAGTTGAGTCTATTGCCTTTTCCTTGCTCTTCTTCTTTTTCTTCTTTCTTGATGATGCTCCAATCTCAGGATTATACGGTTCAAGATTACCTTTCTTTGATCTTGTGAGCATACACCTAAAACGAATAAGAAAGAAAACAACAAAACAAGGTAAATAGTCCTAATAAACTAGAAATAATATAAAAAAGATAGTTTACGCTGTCCCCGGCAACGGCGCCAAGAACTTGATAGGGGTTTTCTCAACACACAAATTAATCCTCAAGTATAAGGATATCAATTGTAGTCGCGAAGATGACCAAGTTACAATATCGAACCCACGGGATGAATAAATATCAATTTTGTGATCTTCTAGTATATTTTAGACTATGTTGGTAATTGTAAAGGTTTAATGGATAGTAACTTCTAATCGAATTAACAAAAGAAATAGCAAAAGTAGAGAGAAGTGAGTTGTGATCAATAAGAATGATAGGTAGTTCATTGGGTCATCCAGTTTCACTAGCAATTCGTATTTTCGTATGATGGTGTCCGACTCTGCCCTGTGGTTTGTGGACGCATCACTAGACCATGCAAGTTTACTCTATAGACACAAGTAAATATGCGCTTGACACGTGTGAATAACATCGGAGCAAGAGATATGCTTCATCCCCCTTTCTAGGTACTACCATAATCCATTATCTTCTACGTCTAGAATCTAACCCGATTTGATCTCCTTTTTTAGGTACTATAAAGTTATACTCTTCATCCTATTCATCAACCCGAATTCAATTCAATTCATGAATATTCATATAAGACAGTTCTAATAATACTTCGGAATCCCTTCACTTAGAATTATAACAATAAACCCTGCTCAGTAGTGAACGCACTCAATCAATAACCATGTTATGTATTCAGACTCTACACAACGATCATTGATGCACAAAACGACTATGAGTATGGATTAAATATGCAATCTTATATAAAACAAACCACAGGTAGTGTTGTACGGAGTTTTACACACGAAACACGAATTACATCATGAAACTTTCATAACCCTAGAACTACCAAGGTGGTTCTAGCCCATGATTGATCTAGGAACAATCATGGTTAGATTAATCATTCTTACTTGAACCTTCAGTGAACCTCTGTCACAGCCCTCCGAATGGATCACCACCTCTACTCTTGTCTCTCCTACGATTGACGATCAAAAGCTCCCTTTATTCTCTGTATGAGCCTCCTTTTATACTTGTAATCACGTCTCTAGGGCTTGGAATGGGCTTTCTAAGTGATCTCACGCGTTTCGGCCTCGAAAATCCGGATAAGGTAAGTTCTCGCACACAGGTTCGACCACGTCAAGCAGGTCGAACCCCGAGCCACAGGTCGAACCCCAGGTCGAACCCCGCTACTGGAAGAATTCTGCACAGGTTCGACCTTCTGGACAGGTCGAACCACTTAGGTTTTGGTCGAACCCCAGGTTGAACCTCAGCACTGGACAACTCTTGCTCCCGATTCGACCAACGGGCAAGTCGAACCCCAACATCGTGGTCGAATCCTCCTTCTTGCAAACTGGTTCGACCATGGTTCGACCTGATGGCCAGGTCGAACCAACTGAGTCATGGTCGAACCCTTCTCTGTATTGTCCAGCAACGTTGGTTCGACCTGCTGGAGAGGTCGAACCCTCCTCCAGCCAGGTCGAACCCACCTACTTCTTGGGCGGTTCGCGTGGCTTCGACTCCGTCTCTTCGATTCTTGGCTCTTTCACTCCGTTTTTACTAAGAAAACACTCAAATAGCTCCACTAACATCTGATTCATGCTATTTCACAATATATATAGGTTTTCCACCTATTTCCACATCAAAACTCTCCAAAACTAGCACAAAACATAGCGCCAAACTTGTGAATTTACACACTCATCAGTGATTCCAGTATCTACACAGTTCGAGTCAGTAGATGCCATCACTAATCATGTTTAAATCATTAGTAAATAAGATATTAAACTTGTTCACTTTATGATGAAAATGGCTTTCCTTTGCCACATGTTTTGTCAGAAGTTTCCCACCATATACATCCTCTTGTAATTCAGGTGGAACTTTCTCAAAACATTTAGGCAATTATGGAGAATAAAATTGACTTAGGTTTCACTTTCAACTTCTATTCCATATATTTCCAATTCATTCATCAAATTTTATCATGATCTTGCGCCTTTTATATTACTCAAGTATCCAAAGAGTTACATGAGACCATCATATTTCTATGAACCTCTCATCTCTTCACTAGAGACTTTAATAGGCATCATGAGACTTCCTTTATGAGAATACACATGGGTTTTCTTAAGCAGTAATTTTCAAAACCAAGATTCTTTTCTAATCATCTAATTTGGACAAGTAAAAGTAATGTCTTTTAGTTAACAATTAGTGAAATAATACCATTCGAAATTCAGAGAATCACAAATAAATTTACCGATCAAAACTTCGAATTTTATTCTTTTATATTGATTCCCTCAAAACAATATAAAATAAAATTCACCGACATCTCAAGCACCGTGAGTCTGCAAGCCACGATAGTGTGGACGTTTACAAACCCGAACATTTACAAGAGAAGGTTTTACCCATTATTTCATTTGTCAATCTTACTTTATGACAAAATAATTAATAGTCAGTCCCTCTTTAGCCATGCAAATAAAAGCAGTGACTCCGATGGGGAGGATACTTATTATTTACATCTAAGTGTACACCATTATTTGACCCCAAGTCCGCGGCCCAAGCTTATGTGCCTTACAGATAGAGAAGTGCACACGCGCTCGGATAACTTCCTACAGTCATCTATTACAAGTTTGTACCAGTGAACCGCATATAAACTCATCCGATAGGGAGGAAGGTCTAAGCCAACGCGCAAGTTCATATGCATCACATTACAAACGTAATTATTTAATGAAGTTTGTTCCAGCAATCCATGAATAAACTCATCCGATGGGGAGGAAGGCTCTAATGCCGACGCGCAAGTCTATTCACATCGCTAACAAACCAATAATGGAGGCCGCGGGAATTTATTACCAATCCCCTCTCCCACTTAGTTATTTAATTACCGAGGGTTTTAAACATGTATATAATATTCAGAAATAAAATATACATTCTAGACATGCTTCTATTAACAACAATTTAAATAAATAAATCACATAGAACATGCCTTTCATATATAACAATTAATTGTCAAGTAAAAACAATTAAATCAGTTATATATTATAATTAATTGTATAATAAATAGTGGATCAATTAATTTGGGCACTTGAGCAACAAATAAGCACAAAATGAGCAGCAGACTAAATTAATTAATCATGCTCATTATCTATGGCCCATAATCTTAGCCCAAAACCAAATTAAATCCACCAAGCCCACTAGCACAAATTAAGTCCATTAATAAATAATTAATTATGCTTGGCCCATTACCCACAATTAATTAAGTCAGCAGCCCAAAACCATTTTAATTAAAATTGGGCCCAACAGCCCAAAACTAAATTAAAATTAATTAAGCAGCCCACAAGCAAGAAATAGGCCCTTATCATATTAATAATAGTGATAGAGCCTGCTAGACAGCCCATCTCACAGCCCATTTCCTCCACAATTAAAATTGGGCCTAGCAGGAGCCCAAAACCAATTTAAATAAAGGCCCAGGAGGATGCATCAGTGCTACCCTAATCATCCCAACAGCCGCAGAAGTCCCTCAACTCCTCAGGCGATAACCGGCGCTACCAGGGCCCGCTCCCGCCGGCGCCGCCGCCAACAGCCCACCGAAAAAATGCCGTTAGCCCGCCGCCGACAGTTCCAAGCCTTGAAGCATCACCATCGCGCCACCAGCTGGCAATCGCCCCGCAGCCGCGCCTGCCCAAACCGCCACCATCGATCATCAGCCACCAACAGGCTAACCAGATCGAAAATCGTGCCTTTCCGGCGAGGTGCGACGTAATCCAGTGCCGCCGCGCAGCCGTGCGATTCCCACACGCCAGCTTCATTCCCGACGAACGCCGACCTTAGTCCACCAGATCCGGCCGAAATGTCCAGCGAGTCGTATTCGTCTTCGACAATCCGCCTGGAACGTTGCTCCCTCAGCCCACCGTCGTCTGCCTACTTCGAATCCGCAGTCCAGATCGATCTTTCATGGCTGTCGTCGACCGTTTCCGTTCATCACCTGCCACTGCCTCGACTCCATCGCTCAGCCGTGTGCCACCACTAGCGCAGCCAGATTCCTCGGCGACGTGCCCCGATCTAAACGGATCTATCTCGACCTGCGCCGATCTGCCCAGCCGGAGCTTACGTCGATCGAGATCTTAGCGTTGATTCAGGCATCGTCCAGATGCCTCGCCGTAGAGTCCTAGCCGCTGCGACTCAATCGAACCAGTCGAACCCCGACTAGCGACCCCGGTCAGGCACCGTCGTCAAAACCAAAATCCACGCGCCGCCACATGAAGTCCCACCGGGCGTGAGATATACAGACTTCTGTCTTAATCATCTTACTGTCTATAGACTGTCTTATGACTCACGTTACAGCACAAAGAAGATGGGGATTTGTTCTCCAATATTATTTTAATAAAATAACCAAACCCCAACTAACAACTCAGACAATAATAAACAGATTATTCCAAATAATCATATATTGACTGAACAAAAAAAAACATGCGATCAAACCAGATTAAGTCAAATAATCAAGTAATCACATACCCATCTATCAAATCACGTTTCACCAAGAAATCATGCTCTGATACCAATTGTTGGCAATTGGATCTTATGGTTAACATGATTTGACAAGAAAAACAGATAATTAGATACAGCGGAAGCATAAAAGAATTACCTGTCTTCTGGTTTGTTGTAGTGGATGATAATCTGAGAAGAACACCTCTGATCTTCTGCAGTATTACCCAAAGTCAACTCTCTGGTGTTGTGTGGTCAACAATCTCCAGAGAGTTCTCAATCTGTTCCTAATCTCTTCTCTACGTAAGTGGCGTAGACTTAGGTTATTAGGAACTGAGACAAATTATATACTTGGGCTACTGCAGGGACCAGGAGGAGAAATTGGGTTGGGCCTCAATTAGATTTAATTAACCAAGCTTAGCCCAAAGCTTTTAATTAAATCCAATAATAATAATATAGTCCACTAAAATATTATTACTGCACTACCCGTCCAATCCCAAAATTATATTCTAGGCTCCTTCTTATTATGAGCCCGATAGTCTCCCCATGTTTAAGATATACAATGCCCATTAATTAATTAAGTTACTGACAACTCAAATTAATTAATATCTCATCCTAGAGTAGTACCACTCAACCTTATTATCATGCCGGAAATTAATCCACTTGCAAGATTTACATGATAAACCTTATGAGCTCCTCAAGGGGACATCATCAACCTATGACGGACATGGATTCCTTCTACAATCAACAGCACACCATAGATACAGCACTATTTCCCAACTCACCGAGTTTGTTGATTTAATACTTATAAATCTCACCCATTGATGAATCAAAGAAATACATACTGCCCTACGTGTCGAGGTTATTGTATAGGGATTAAGAGCACGATCTTCCATAATAACAGAGATCAAGTTCTTCTATAAGTCAGTATAAGTCGAACGATCTCAAGCGGTCCTGCTCAATACACACAAGTGCACTAATGTGATTCTATAGCCAAGACAAGCTAATACCAAACCACACTACAACCATACCGATAGAGAGTCCCCGTCTATCTCAGTTGTGAGCATCTGTTTATACTTTATAAGGAAACCGATAATATGATCTTCTGCGTGTTGTCGCACAACATATTATCTACAGTATAAAGTAAATGGACTATTGCATCATGCATACAAAATAAATTATAAGATGCAATCATTTGATCATATGATTCTCATTTCAAATATTGTTATAACATTGTTCATACTAAGGCTAGGCTTTTAGTATACAATCCAACAATCACATCATATTCATGATTATGATCATCATCATCAGCATAATGATCATCATCATGATCATCACCATCATCATCATGATCATCATCATTATCATTATCATTATGATCATGATCATCATCATCAACATGATCATCATCATCGTCATCATCATCATCACATCATCATCATCATCATGATCATCATCATGATCATCATCAGCATCATCATCGTCATGATTATCATCATCATGATAATGATCATCATCATCGCGGTCATCATCATTATGATCGTCATCATCATCATCATGATCATTATGATCATGATCATCATGATCATCACCATCACGATCATGATCATCATAATGGACATAATCATCATCATCATGATCATCATTATCGTGATTATCATCATGATCAACATCATTATCATCATCATCATGATCATCATCATCATCATCATATTCTTCATCATGATGATTATCATCATCATCATCATCATGATCGTCATCATGATGATCACGATCATCATCAAGATCGTCATCATGATCATCATCGTAATGATCATCATTATCATTATCATCATCATGATCATCATCATATTAAACCGATTACACGTTCCCAAATAGCAAAGCAACAGATTCGACCTTTAGATCATTGGGATGCCACAACTAACCAATATTGGAGCAAACTTCCTAAGAAAAAAAAGTTATTTTTAGATTAGCTCTATTTCTTTAATGCTTTTTGCAAGAGCTTTTTTGGGCCGACTTATGGCACTCTTTCTCTTTGCCATTCCCACAACATCTTTATTTTCTGTCCTCTTTTCTTTATTTTCATTTACCTTTTATAATATTACATAGTTCGATCATCATCATCATGATCATCATCATCATCATCATGATCGTGATCATAATCATCATCATCATAATAATCATGATCGTGATCATCGTGAACATGATCATCATCATCATCATCACCATGATCATCATCATCATGATCGTCATGATCATCATCATGATAATCATCATCATGATCATCATCATCATGATTATCATCATCATATGATCATGATCATCATCGTCATTGTCATCATCATCATCATGTTCAACATCATAATCTTCATCAAGATCATTATCATCATAACGATCAACATCATCATCGTCATGATCATCATCATCATCATAATCATCATCACGATCATCATCACCATCTTCATCATGATTATCATCATCATCATCATCTTCATGATATGATGATGATCATGATGATGATGACCATGATGATGATGATCATGATCATGATCATGATGATCATAATGATGATCATGGTCATGATATGATGATGATCATCATGGTCATGATATGATGATGATGATCATCATGGTCATGATATGATGATGATCATGATGATGATGACCATGATGATGATGATCATGATCATGATCATGATGATCATAATGATGATTATAATGATCATGATGATGATCGTGATCATCATGATCATGATGATGATGATCATCATGATGAAGAAGATGATGATGATCATGATGATGATAATGATGATGATTATAATGATGTTGATCATTATGATGATAACGATGATGATTATGTTCATGATGATGATCATGATCGTGATGATGATGATCATGATCATAATGATCATGACGATGATGATGATGACGATCTTGTTGATGATGATGATCATGATCCTGATCATGATGATGATGATCATGATCATGATGAAGATAATGATAATGATCATGATGACGATCGTGATTATGAAGATGATGCGATGATGATCATGATCATGATCATGATCATAATGATAATGATGATGATCATGATCATGATCATGATCGTGATCATGATCATGATGATGATGGTGATGATCAAGATAATGATGATCATTATGATGATAATGATGATCATGATCATGATGATAATCATGATTCTGATGATGATGATCATCATGATCATATGATGATGATAATCATGATGATGATGATCATGATGATTTTGATGATGATGATCATCATGATCATATGATGATGATAATCATGATGATGATGATCATGATGATAATGATCATGACGATCATGATGATCATGATGATGATGATGATCATGATCATGACGATCATGATGATCATGATGATGATGATCATTATGATCATGATGATCACAATGATGATGATGATGATGATGATCACTATCACAATGATCATGATGATAGTCATGATCGTGATGACGGTAATGATGATGATAATGACCATGATGATGATGACGATCATGATGATGATGATCATGATAGTGATGATGACCATGATGATGATGATGATGAACATGATCATGATCATGATAATGATAATGACAACGATGATCATGATCACGATAATGATGATGATCATGAAGATGATCATGATGATGATGATCATGATCATGATGATCATGATGAAGACAATGATGATGATGATGATGATGATGAAGACAATGAAGATGATGATCATGATCATGATGATGATTATGATCATGATGATCATGATGATGATCATGATGCTGATCATGATCATGATGGTCATGATGATGATGATGATCATCATCATCATGATGATCATGATGATTATGATGATCATGAAAATGATGATGATGATGATGATGATCGTGATGATGATGATGATGATGATCGTGATGATGATGATGATCATGACGATGATGATGATGATGACCATGATGATGATGATGTTGATGATGATCATGATGATAATCATGATGATGATCATGAAGATGATGATGGTCATGATATGATGATGATCATGATGACGATGACCATGATATGATGATCATGATCATGATGATCATGATAATGATCATGATGATGATCGTGATCATGATCATGATGTTGTTGATTAGCATGATGAAGAAGAAGAAGAAGATGATGATCATGATGATGATAATGATGATGATGATGATGATGATGATAATGATCAAGATGATGATTATGATCATGATCATGATGATCATGATGGTGATCATGATCGTGATGATCATGATCATGATGATGATAATGATTATGATAATAATGATCATGATGATGATGACGATCATGATGATGATGACCATGATGATGATGATCATGATCATGAAAATGATAATCATGATAATGATGATCATGATGATAATGATGATGCTGATGATTATAATGATGATGCTGATGATGATCATGATGATGATGATGTGATGATGTTGATGACGATGATCATATTGATAATGATGATGATATGATCATGATGATGATCATGATGATGATGGTGATGATGGTGATGATGATGATCACGATGATGATCATAATAATGATGATTATGATTATGATGATGATCATTATAATGATGATGATGAAGATTATGATGATGATCATGATTATTATGATCATGATGATGATCATGATGATGGCCATGATGATGATTATCATGATCATATGATGATTATAATCATGATGATGATGATCATGATTATTATGATCATCATGATGACCATGATGATGATCATGACGATCATGATGATGATGATATTCATGATGAAGATCATAAGGATCATGATCATGATGATCACGATCATGATTATGATGATGATGATGATGATCACGATCATGATGATGATCATGATGATGATCATGATGATCGTGATGATGATCATGATGATCGTGATGATGATCATGATGATGATGGTGGTGAAGATCATGACGATGATGATCATGATGATCGTGATGATGATGATGATGATTGTGATGATTGTTATGATCATGATGATGATGACCATGATAATAATGATGATGATCATGATGATGACAATGATAATGATGATCACTATCATGATGATGATCAAGATGATTATCATGATGATCATGATAATGATAATGACGATCATGATGATGATGATCATGATGATGATGATGATGATGATCATGATGATGATCATGATGATAATGATTATGATGATGATGATGATCATGATCATGATCATGATCATGATGATCATGATGATGATGATAATGATGATGATCATGAAGATGATGATGATGATGGTGATGATGATCATGATAATGATAATGATGATTATCTTGATGATGATGATGATGACCATGATGATGATGATGATGATGATGATTATGATCATGATCATGATGATCACGATGATCAAGATGATTATCATGATGATGATGATCATGATCATGATGATGATGATCGAATTATGTTATATTATAAAAGTTAAATGAAAATAAAGAAAAGGGGACAGAATATAAAGATATTGTGGGAATGGCAAAGAGAAAAAGAGCCACAAGTCGGCCCAAAAAAGCTCTTGCAAAAAGCATTAAAGAAATAGAGCTAATCTAAAAATAACTTTTTTTTTTCATAGGAAGCTTGCTCCAATATTGGTTAGTTGCGGCATCCCAATGATCTAAAGGTCGAATCTGTTGCTTTGCTATTTGGGAACGTGTAATCAGTTTAATATGATGATGATCATGATGATGATAATGATAATGATGATCATTACGATGATGATCATGATGATGATCATGATGACCATCTTGATGATGATCGTGATCATCATGATGACGATCATGATGATGATGATGATCATCATGATGAAGAAGAAGATGATGATGATGATGATCATGATGATGATGATGATGATAATAATGTTGATCATGATGATAATCACGATCATGATGATTATGTCCATTATGATGATCATGATCGTGACGGTGATGATCATGATGATGATGACGATGATGATCTTGATGATCATGATCATAATTATCATGATGATGATGACGACCGTGATGATGATGAGCGTGATGATGATGATCATTATCATGATGATGATAATCATGATGATGATGATAATGATTATGCTGATGATGATCATGACGATGATGATGATGATGTGATGATGATGATCATGTTGATGATGATGATCATGATCATAATGATAATGATGATTATCATGATCATGACGATGATGATCATGATGATGATGGTGATGATCATGATGATGATGATCACAATGATGATCATTATGATGATTATGATAATCAAGATCATGATCATTATTATGATGTGATCACAATGATGATCATTATGATGATGATCATGATCATGATCATGATCATGATTATGATGATAATGTTGATCTTGATCATGATCATGATCATGATGATGATGATTACCATGATGATGATGATCATGATCATATGATGATGGTAATCATGATGATGATGATGATGATCATGATGATGATGACGATCATGATCATGATAATAATGATCATGATAATGACGATGATGATGATCATGATCATGTTGATCACGATCATGATGATCACGATGATGATGATCACGATCACAATGAACATGATCGTGATGATGGTGATGAGGATCATGATGAAGATGATGATGATGACCATGATGATGATGACGATCATGACGATGATGATTTGGATCACGATGATGATGATGATCATGAAGATGATGATGATGGTGATGATGTTGATGATGATGATCACAATGATGATCATTATGATGATGATGATCATGATCATGATTATGATGTGATCACGATGATGATCATTATGATGATGATGATGATCATCATCATGATTATGATGATAATGTTGATCTTGATCATGATCATGATCATGATGATGATGATCATGATCATATGATGATGATAATCATGATCATGGTGCTCATGATGATAATGATCATCGTCATGATGATGATGATCATGATGATCATGATGAAGATCATAACGATCATGATCATGATATTAATGATCATGATAATGATGATGATGATCATGAAGATCATGATGATCATGATGATGATGATGATCATGATGAAGATCATAACGATCATGTTCATGATGATAATGATCATGATAATGATGATGATGATGATCATGATTATTATGATCACGATTATGATGATCACGATGATGATGATCACGATCACAATGAACATGATCGTGGTGATGGTGATGAGGTTCATGATGAAGATGATGATGATGACCATGATGATGATGACGATCATGAAGATGATTATGAAGATGACGATCATGATCACGATGATGATGATCATGATCGTGATAATGATGATCATGATCCTGATCATGATCATGATCATGATGAAGATAATGATCATGTTGATGATCGTGATTATGATGATCATGATGGTCATGTTGAAGATGATGATCATGATCATGATGGTCATGATGAAGATGCTGATTATGACCATGATCATAAAGATTATGATGACGATGATCATGATGATGATCATGGCGATGTTCACGATCATGATGGTTATGATGTAGACGATGATCATGATCATGATCATGATGATTATGATCATGATAATGATCATGATCATGATCATGATAATGATCATGATGATGATTATGATGATCATGATGATGACCATGATGATGATCATGATCATGATGGTGATAAACATTTTGATGATGATAATGATGATAATGAGCATGATCATGATCATAATGATCATGATGATGATCATGATCATGATGATGATGGTGATGATCATGATGATGATGATCACGATGATGATCATTATGATGATGATGATCATGATTATGATGAAGATTATGACGATGATCAAGATCATGATGATCATTATCATCATATTGATCATCATCATCATCATGATCATCGTGAGCAATATCATCATGATCATCATCATCATCATCATGATCATGATCATCATCATGATCAACATCATCATCATCATCATGATCATCATCATCATGATTATCATCATCATATGATCATGATCATCATTATCATGGTCATCATGATCATCATCATCATGGTCATGATCATCATCATCATGATCCTCATCACGATCATGACCATCATCTGATCATTGTGATCGTCACCATCATCATTATCATCATCATGATCATCATGATCATCATCATCACCATGATCACGATTGTCATGATCTTCATCATGTTCATGATCATGATCATGATCATCATGATTGTCATGATCATCATCATGATAATCATGATCATCACCACCTAGATTGTCATCATCATATGATCATGATCATCATCATCAATCATTATCATGCTCATCATCATCATGATCATCATCATCATGTTTATCACCATCATGATCATGATCATCATCATGGTCATCATCATGATCATCATAATGATCATCATAATCATCATCATGATCATTATCATGATCATGATCATGATCATTATCATTTACATTACATCTACATCATAACCATCATGATCGTGATCATGGTCATGATCATCATCATGATCATCGTAATCATAATCTTCATGATCGTGGTCATGATCAGCATCTTCATCATGACCATCCTGATCATGATCATCATCTTCATCACAACCATCATGATCATCATCATCATCATGATCATCATAATCACAATCATCAACATGATCATGATCATTATCTTCATCATGATCATGAT
>JAHCLQ010000548.1:52500-66510 GCA_023678885.1 Pogostemon cablin | reverse complement strand
ATTATCATTATGATGATGATGATGATGATGTTGATGATGATGAATATGATGATCATGATCATGATGATCACGATGATGATGATTATCATGACCATGACGATGATGATCTTGATGATGACAATGATGATAATAATGACCATGACGATGATGATCTTGATGATGACCATGACGATGATGATCATGATCATATGATGATGATGATCATAATGATGATGATCATGATGATGATAACGATGATCATGATCTTGATGATGATGATGATGATGATCATCATCATAATCATGATCATGATGATGATGCTCATGATGATCATGATCATGATGATGACGATGATGATGATGATCATTATGATGATGATGATGATGATCATGATCATGATGGTGATCATGATGATGATGATGACCATGATGACGATGATGATGATGACGACGATGAACATGACGATGTTTATCATGATCATATGATGATGATAATCATAATGATGATCATTATGATGAACATGATGATAATGATGATCATGATCTTGATGATGATGATGATGATCATGATGATGATGATCTTGATGATGATGATGACCATGATGATGATGATGATGATGATAATGATGAAGATCATGATCATGATGTCGATCATGATGATCAGGATGATGATGATGATGATTATTATTATGATGATCATGATCGTGATGATGATGATCATCATGAAGATCATGATGATGATCATGATGAAGATCATGACCGTGATGATGATGATGATGATGATCACTATCATGATGATGATCAAGATGATGATCATGATAATGATAATGACGATCATGATGATGATGATGATCATGATGATCATGATCATGATCATGAAGATGATCATGATGATGATCGATGATGATGATCATGATAATGATAATGATGATTATCATGACGATGATGATGATGACCATGATGATAATGATGATGATGATGACCATGATGATCATGATGATAATCATGATGTTGATGATGATGATGATCATCATCATCATCATGATCATGATGAAGAAGATGATGATGATGATGATGATCGTGATGATGATTATGATGATGATCATGATGATGATGATCACGATGATGATGATCATGATGACGATGACCATGACAATGATGACCATGATGATGATGATCACGATCACGATGATGATGATAATGACGATGACGATCATTATTATGTTCACGATCATAATGATGATGACGATCACGATGTTGATGATGATGATCATGATGTTCATGATGATGATGATGATGGTCATGATGATGGTGATGATGATCATGATGATAATGATGATGATCATGATGATCATGATGATGATGATGGTCATGATATGATGATGATGATGATGATGATAATGATGATGATGATCATGATGATGATTATGATGATGATGATGATCATAACGATGATGATGATGATGATCATGATCATGATCATAATGATAATGATGATGATCATGATGATGATCTTGATTATGATGATGATGATGATGATGATGACCATGATGATGATGATCATGATGATCATGATGATGATGATGATCATATTGATGATGAATATGATGATGATGATGATGATCATAATAATAATGATTATCATGATGATGATCATGATCATAATGATGATGATTATGATGATGATCATGATCATGATCATGATGATGATGATGAAGATCATGATGATGATGATCATGATTACGATGACGATGATGATCATGATCATGATGATCATGATGATTATCATTATGATGATGATGATGATGATGTTGATGATGATGAATATGATGATCATGATCATGATGATCACGATGATGATGATTATCATGACCATGACGATGATGATCTTGATGATGACAATGATGATAATAATGACCATGACGATGATGATCTTGATGATGACCATGACGATGATGATCATGATCATATGATGATGATGATCATAATGATGATGATCATGATGATGATAACGATGATCATGATCTTGATGATGATGATGATGATGATCATCATCATAATCATGATCATGATGATGATGCTCATGATGATCATGATCATGATGATGACGATGATGATGATGATCATTATGATGATGATGATGATGATCATGATCATGATGGTGATCATGATGATGATGATGACCATGATGACGATGATGATGATGACGACGATGAACATGACGATGTTTATCATGATCATATGATGATGATAATCATAATGATGATCATTATGATGAACATGATGATAATGATGATCATGATCTTGATGATGATGATGATGATCATGATGATGATGATCTTGATGATGATGATGACCATGATGATGATGATGATGATGATAATGATGAAGATCATGATCATGATGTCGATCATGATGATCAGGATGATGATGATGATGATTATTATTATGATGATCATGATCGTGATGATGATGATCATCATGAAGATCATGATGATGATCATGATGAAGATCATGACCGTGATGATGATGATGATGATGATCACTATCATGATGATGATCAAGATGATGATCATGATAATGATAATGACGATCATGATGATGATCATGATCATGATGATCATGATCATGATCATGATCATGATGATCATGAAGATGATCATGATGATGATCGATGATGATGATCATGATAATGATAATGATGATTATCATGACGATGATGATGATGACCATGATGATAATGATGATGATGATGACCATGATGATCATGATGATAATCATGATGTTGATGATGATGATGATCATCATCATCATCATGATCATGATGAAGAAGATGATGATGATGATGATGATCATGATGTTGATGATGATGATGATCATGATGATGATGATCACGATGATGATGATCATGATGACGATGACCATGACAATGATGACCATGATGATGATGATCACGATCACGATGATGATGATAATGACGATGACGATCATTATTATGTTCACGATCATAATGATGATGACGATCACGATGTTGATGATGATGATCATGATGTTCATGATGATGATGATGATGGTCATGATGATGGTGATGATGATCATGATGATAATGATGATGATCATGATGATCATGATGATGATGATGGTCATGATATGATGATGATGATGATGATGATAATGATGATGATGATCATGATGATGATTATGATGATGATGATGATCATAACGATGATGATGATGATGATCATGATCATGATCATAATGATAATGATGATGATCATGATGATGATCTTGATTATGATGATGATGATGATGATGATGACCATGATGATGATGATCATGATGATCATGATGATGATGATGATCATATTGATGATGAATATGATGATGATGATGATGATCATAATAATAATGATTATCATGATGATGATCATGATCATAATGATGATGATTATGATGATGATCATGATCATGATCATGATGATGATGATGAAGATCATGATGATGATGATCATGATTACGATGACGATGATGATCATGATCATGATGATCATGATGATTATCATTATGATGATGATGATGATGATGTTGATGATGATGAATATGATGATCATGATCATGATGATCACGATGATGATGATTATCATGACCATGACGATGATGATCTTGATGATGACAATGATGATAATAATGACCATGACGATGATGATCTTGATGATGACCATGACGATGATGATCATGATCATATGATGATGATGATCATAATGATGATGATCATGATGATGATAACGATGATCATGATCTTGATGATGATGATGATGATGATGATCATCATAATCATGATCATGATGATGATGCTCATGATGATCATGATCATGATGATGACGATGATGATGATGATCATTATGATGATGATGATGATGATCATGATCATGATGGTGATCATGATGATGATGATGACCATGATGACGATGATGATGATGACGACGATGAACATGACGATGTTTATCATGATCATATGATGATGATAATCATAATGATGATCATTATGATGAACATGATGATAATGATGATCATGATCTTGATGATGATGATGATGATCATGATGATGATGATCTTGATGATGATGATGACCATGATGATGATGATGATGATGATAATGATGAAGATCATGATCATGATGTCGATCATGATGATCAGGATGATGATGATGATTATTATTATGATGATCATGATCGTGATGATGATGATCATCATGAAGATCATGATGATGATCATGATGAAGATCATGACCGTGATGATGATGATGATGATGATCACTATCATGATGATGATCAAGATGATGATCATGATAATGATAATGACGATCATGATGATGATCATGATCATGATCATGATGATCATGAAGATGATCATGATGATGATCGATGATGATGATCATGATAATGATAATGATGATTATCATGACGATGATGATGATGACCATGATGATAATGATGATGATGATGACCATGATGATCATGATGATAATCATGATGTTGATGATGATGATGATCATCTGATGATGATTATGATGATGATCATGATGATGATGATCACGATGATGATGATCATGATGACGATGACCATGACAATGATGACCATGATGATGATGATCACGATCACGATGATGATGATAATGACGATGACGATCATTATTATGTTCACGATCATAATGATGATGACGATCACGATGTTGATGATGATGATCATGATGTTCATGATGATGATGATGATGGTCATGATGATGGTGATGATGATCATGATGATAATGATGATGATCATGATGATCATGATGATGATGATGGTCATGATATGATGATGATGATGATGATGATAATGATGATGATGATCATGATGATGATTATGATGATGATGATGATCATAACGATGATGATGATGATCATGATCATGATCATAATGATAATGATGATGATCATGATGATGATCTTGATTATGATGATGATGATGATGATGACCATGATGATGATCATGATGATCATGATGATGATGATGATCATATTGATGATGAATATGATGATGATGATGATGATCATAATAATAATGATTATCATGATGATGATCATGATCATAATGATGATGATTATGATGATGATGATGATCATGATCATGATGATGATGATGAAGATCATGATGATGATGATCATGATTACGATGACGATGATGATCATGATCATGATGATCATGATGATTATCATTATGATGATGATGATGATGATGTTGATGATGATGAATATGATGATCATGATCATGATGATCACGATGATGATGATTATCATGACCATGACGATGATGATCTTGATGATGACAATGATGATAATAATGACCATGACGATGATGATCTTGATGATGACCATGACGATGATGATCATGATCATATGATGATGATGATCATAATGATGATGATCATGATGATGATAACGATGATCATGATCTTGATGATGATGATGATGATGATCATCATCATAATCATGATCATGATGATGATGCTCATGATGATCATGATCATGATGATGACGATGATGATGATGATCATTATGATGATGATGATGATGATCATGATCATGATGGTGATCATGATGATGATGATGACCATGATGACGATGATGATGATGACGACGATGAACATGACGATGTTTATCATGATCATATGATGATGATAATCATAATGATGATCATTATGATGAACATGATGATAATGATGATCATGATCTTGATGATGATGATGATGATCATGATGATGATGATCTTGATGATGATGATGACCATGATGATGATGATGATGATGATAATGATGAAGATCATGATCATGATGTCGATCATGATGATCAGGATGATGATGATGATGATTATTATTATGATGATCATGATCGTGATGATGATGATCATCATGAAGATCATGATGATGATCATGATGAAGATCATGACCGTGATGATGATGATGATGATGATCACTATCATGATGATGATCAAGATGATGATCATGATAATGATAATGACGATCATGATGATGATCATGATCATGATCATGATGATCATGAAGATGATCATGATGATGATCGATGATGATGATCATGATAATGATAATGATGATTATCATGACGATGATGATGATGACCATGATGATAATGATGATGATGATGACCATGATGATCATGATGATAATCATGATGTTGATGATGATGATGATCATCATCATCATCATGATCATGATGAAGAAGAAGATGATGATGATGATGATCGTGATGATGATTATGATGATGATCATGATGATGATGATCACGATGATGATGATCATGATGACGATGACCATGACAATGATGACCATGATGATGATGATCACGATCACGATGATGATGATAATGACGATGACGATCATTATTATGTTCACGATCATAATGATGATGACGATCACGATGTTGATGATGATGATCATGATGTTCATGATGATGATGATGATGGTCATGATGATGGTGATGATGATCATGATGATAATGATGATGATCATGATGATCATGATGATGATGATGGTCATGATATGATGATGATGATGATGATGATAATGATGATGATGATCATGATGATGATTATGATGATGATGATGATCATAACGATGATGATGATGATGATCATGATCATGATCATGTTGATGATGATCATGATGATGATCTTGATTATGATGATGATGATGATGATGATGACCATGATGATGATGATGATGATGATGATGATCATATTGATGATGAATATGATGATGATGATGATGATCATAATAATAATGATTATCATGATGATGATCATGATCATAATGATGATGATTATGATGATGATGATGATCATGATCATGATGATGATGATGAAGATCATGATGATGATGACATTGATGATGGTAATGATGATGGTGATGATGATTATGATGATGATGACATTGATGATGGTGATGATCACGATGATAATCATGATCTTGATGATCATCATCATCATGATCATTATGATCATAATGATGATGATGATCATTATTATGATCATGAAGATGATCATGATGATGATGATCATGATTACGATGACGATGATGATCATGATCATGATGATCATGATGATTATCATTATGATGATGATGATGATGATGTTGATGATGATGAATATGATGATCATGATCATGATGATCACGATGATGATGATTATCATGACCATGACGATGATGATCTTGATGATGACAATGATGATAATAATGACCATGACGATGATGATCTTGATAATGACCATGACGATGATGATCATGATCATATGATGATGATGATCATAATGATGATGATCATGATGATGATAACGATGATCATGATCTTGATGATGATGATGATGATGATGATGATCATCATCATAATCATGATCATGATGACGATGCTCATGATGATCATGATCATGATGATGACGATGATGATGATGATCATTATGATGATGATGATGATGATCATGATCATGATGGTGATCATGATGATGATGATGACCATGATGACGATGATGATGATGACGACGATGAACATGACGATGTTTATCATGATCATATGATGATGATAATCATAATGATGATCATTATGATGAACATGATGATAATGATGATCATGATCTTGATGATGATGATGATGATCATGATGATGATGATCTTGATGATGATGATGACCATGATGATGATGATGATGATGATAATGATGAAGATCATGATCATGATGTCGATCATGATGATCAGGATGATGATGATGATGATTATTATTATGATGATCATGATCGTGATGATGATGATCATCATGAAGATCATGATGATGATCATGATGAAGATCATGACCGTGATGATGATGATGATGATGATCACTATCATGATGATGATCAAGATGATGATCATGATAATGATAATGACGATCATGATGATGATCATGATCATGATGATCATGATGATGATGATAATGATGATGATCATGAAGATCATCATGATGATGATCATGATAATGATAATGATGATTATCATGACGATGATGATGATGACCATGATGATAATGATGATGATGATGACCATGATGATCATGATGATAATCATGATGTTGATGATGATGATGATCATCATCATCATCATGATCATGATGAAGAAGATGATGATGATGATGATGATCGTGATGATGATTATGATGATGATCATGATGATGATGATCACGATGATGATGATCATGATGACGATGACCATGACAATGATGACCATGATGATGATGATCACGATCACGATGATGATGATAATGACGATGACGATCATTATTATGTTCACGATCATAATGATGATGACGATCACGATGTTGATGATGATGATCATGATGTTCATGAGATGATGATGATGGTCATGATGATGGTCATGATGATCATGATGATAATGATGATCATGATGATCATGATGATGATGATGGTCATGATATGATGATGATCATGATGATGACCATGATGATGATGATCAATGATCATGATGATGATCGTGATCATCATGATCATGATGATGATGATCATCATGATGAAGAAGATGGTGATGATCATGATGATGATAATGATGGTGAGGATGATGATGATTATAATGATGTTGATCATTATGATGATCACGATGATGATTATGTTCATGATGATGATCATGATCGTGATGATGATGATCATGATCATAATGATCATGACGATGATGATGATGACGATCATGATGATGATGATCATGATGACGATGACCATGATGATGATGATCATGATTCTGATGATGATGATCATCATGATCATATGATGATGATAATCATGATGATGATCATGATGATTGTGGTCATCATCATCATGATGATGATCATGATAATGATCATGACGATCATGATGATCATGATGATGATGATGATCATGATCATGACGATCATGATGATCATGATGATGATGATCATCATGATCATGATGATCACGATGATGATGATGATGATCACGATCACAATGATCATGATTATAGTCATGATCGTGATGATGGTGATGATGATGACGATGATCATGATGATGATCATGATCATGATAGTGATGATGATGATCATGATAGTGATGATGATGACCATGATGATGATGATGACGAACATGATCATGATCATGATAATGATAATGACGACGATAATCATGATCACGATAATGATGATGATCATGAAGATGATCATGATGATGATGATCATCATCATCATCATGATCTTGATCATGATGATCTTGATCATGATCATGATCATGATGGTCATGATGAAGATAATGATCATGATTATGATGATGATTATGATCATGATGATCATGATGATGATCATGATGCTGATCTTGATCATGATGGTCATGATGATGATGAATATGATGATGATGATAATGATGATGATCATCATCATCATCATCATCATGATCATGAAAATGATCATGATGATGATAATGATGATGATCGTGATGATGATGATCATGACGATGATGATGATGATGACCATGATGATGATGTTGATGATGATCATGGTCATGATATGTTTATGATCTTGATGATGATGACCATGATGATCATGATGATGATTATAATGATCACGATGATGATCGTGATCATCATGATCATGATCATGATGATCATCATGATGAAGAAGATGATGATGATCATGATTATGATAATGATGATGAGGATGATGATGATTATAATGATGTTGATCATTATGATGATCACGATGATGATTATCTTCATGATGATGATCATGATCGTGATGATGATCATCATGATCATAATGATCATGACGATGATGATGACGATCATGATGATGATAATCATGATGATGACGATGACGATCTTGATGATGATGATGACGATCATGATGATCATGATCATGATCATGATGACGATCGTGATTATGATGATGATGATGCGATGATGATCATGATCATGATCATGATCATAATGATAATGATGATGATCATGATCATGATGATGATGGTGATGATCATGATGATGATGATCATTATGATGATAATGATGATCATGATCATGATGATGATCATGATTCTGATGATGATGATCATCATGATCATATGATGATGATAATCATGATGATGATGATCATGATGATTATGATCATCATCATCATGATGATGATCATCATAATGATCATGACGATCATGATGATCATGATGATGATGATGATCATGACGATCATGATGATCATGATGATGATGATCATCATGATCATGATGATCACGATGATGATTATGATGATGATCACGATCACAATGATCATGATGGTAGTCATGATCGTGATGATGGTAATGATGATGATGATGACCATGATGATGATGACGATCATGATGATGATGATGATCATGATAGTGATGATTATGACCATGATGATGACGACGATGAACATGATCATGGTCATGATAATGATAATGACAACGATGATCATGATCACGATAATGATGATGATCATGAAGATGATCATGATGATGATGATGATGATCATGATCATGATGATCGTGATGAAGACAATGATGATGATCGTGATCATGATGATCATGATCATGATGGTCATGATGAAGATGATGATCATGATCATGATGATGATTATGATCATGATGATCATGATGATGATCATGATGCTGATCATGATCATGATGGTCATGATGATGATGATGATGATCATGATCATGATGATCATGAAAATGATGATGATGATGATGATCGTGATGATGATCATGATCATGACGATGATGATGATGATAATCATGATTATAATCATGAAGATGATGATGATGATGATAATCATGATGAAGATGGTGATGATGATCTCGATGATGATTATGATGATGATGATGATCATGACGATGATGATGTTGATCGTGATGATGATCGTGATCTTGATGAAGATTATGATGTTGATCATGATGATGATCCTGACGATGATGATTATGACAATGACGATGATGATCGTGATCATATGATGTTGATAATCATGATGATGATGATCATGATGATGATTATCATGATGATGATCATGATGATGATCATGGTGATGATAATGATGATCATGTTCACGATGATCACGATCATGATTATTATGATGATGGTGATGATTATGATCACGATCACGATGATGATTATGATGATCACGATGATGATCATGATGATGATGATGATCATGATGATGATGAACGAACTATGTAATATTATAAAAGGTAAATGAAAATAAAGAAAAGGGGACAGAAGATAAAGATGTTGTAGGAATGGCAAAGAGAAAAAGAGCCACAAGTCGGCCCAAAAAAACTCTTGCAAAAAGCATTAAAGAAATTGTGCTAATCTAAAAATAACTTTTTTTTTCTTAGGAAGCTTGCTCCAATATTGGTTAGTTGTGGCATCCCAATGATCTAAAGGTCGAATCTGTTGCTTTGCTATTTAGGAACATGTAATCGGTTTAATATGATGATGATCATGATGATGATAATGATAATGATGATCATTACGATGATGATCATGATGATGATCATGATGACGATCTTGATGATGGTCGAGATCATCATGATGACGATCATGATCATGATGATAATGATGATCATCATGATGAAGAAGAAGATGGTGATGATGATGATGATGATGATAATGATGTTGTTCATGATGATAATCACAATCATGATGATCATGATGATGATCATGATGATGATGATTATGTCCATTATGATGATCATGATCGTGATGGTGATGATCATGATGATCATGATGGTCATGATCATAATGAACATGATGATGATGATGACGATCATGATGATGATGACCGTGATGATGATGATCATTATCATGATGATGATAATTGTGACTATGATGATAATGATGATGCTGATGATGATCATGATGATGATGATGATATGATAATGATGATGACGATGATGATGATCATGTCGATCATGATCATAATGATAATGATGATGATGATGATGATGATCATGATGATGACGATGATGATGGTGATGGTGATGATGATGATGATCATTATGATGATGATGATCATGATGATGATCATGATAATCATGAAGATGATGATCATGAGGTTGATCATGATGATGATCATGATCATCAATGATCGTGATATTAATGATGATGATGATGATGACGATTATGATGATGATGATCATAATTATGATGACCATGATGATGATCATGATCTTGATCATGATGATGATGATGATCATGATGATGATAATGATGATGATGATCATGATGATGATTAGGATGATGATGATGATCATAACGATGATGATGATGATCATGATCATAATGATAATGATGATGATCATGATGATGGTCTTGATTATGATGATGATGATGATGATCATGATGATGGTCTTGATTATGATGATGATGATGATCATGATGATCGTGATGATGATGATGATCATGATGATGATCATAATGATGATGATTATGATGATGATGATCATCATCATAATAATAATGATTATCATGATGATGATCATGATCATAATGATGATGACTATGATGATGATGATGATCATGATCATGATGATGATGATGATGATCATGATGATAATGATAATGATGATGGTGATGATGATGATGATGATGACATTGATGATGGTGATGATCACGATGATCATCATGATCTTGATGATGATCGTCATCATGATCATTATGGTCATGAAGATGATCTTGATGATGATCATCATGATTACGATGACAATGATGATCATGATCATGTTGATCATGATGATCATAATGATGATGATGATGATGATGGTGAATATGATGATCATGATCATGATGATCACGATGATGATGATTATCTTGACCATGACGATGATGATCTTGATGATGAAAATCATGATAATAATGACCATGACGATGATGATCTTGATGATGACCATGACGATGATGATCATGATCATATGATAATGATAATCATGATGATGATGATCATGATAATGATAATCATGATGATGATGATCATGATGATGATCTTGATGATGATTATGATGATGATCATGATAGTGATGATGATGACGATGATGATCTTGATGATGACAATGATGATAATATTGATGATAATGATGATAATAATGATGATCATGATCATGAGGATGATCATGATGATGATGATGATCATGATGATGATGATAATGATGACCGTGACGATAATGATCATGATCATATGATGATGATAATCATGATGATGATGATCATGATGATCATGATGATCATGATCTTAATGATGATGATGATCATGATGACGATGCTCATGATAATGATGACAATGATGATGATCATTATGATGATGATGATCGTGATGATAATGATTATCATGATGACCATGACCATCATCATGATGACGATCTTGATAATGATAATCATGAAGATGATGATGACGATGATGATCATGATGTTAATCATGATGATGATCACAATCATGATGATCATGATGATGATCATGATATTGATGATGATGATGATGATGATAATAATGATGATGATGATCATGATGATCATGATGATGATGATGATGACGATCATGATGATGATCATGATTATTATGAACATGATGATGATGATAATCAACATGATGATCATGATGATGATGATCATGATGATCATGATGTTTATCATGATGATGATCACGATCATAATGTTCATGATGATGATCATAATGATGATGATCACGATATTGATGATGACGATGATTATCATGATCATGATGATCATGATGATAATGATGATGATGACGATGATGATCATGATGATGATCATGATGATGATAATCACGATGACGATGATCATGATGATGATAATGATGATGATGATGATGATCACGATGATCATTATGATGATGATGATCATCATCATCTTGATGATCATTATGATGATAATGATGATGATGATGATGATGATGATGATGTTGATGAT
>JAHCLQ010000548.1:32500-47500 GCA_023678885.1 Pogostemon cablin | reverse complement strand
TGATGATGACCATGATGATGATCATCATCATCATGATGATGATGATCATGAAAATGATCACGACGATGATGATAATGATGATGATGATGATAATGATAATGATAATGATGATGATAATGATGTTGATGATGATAATCATGATGTCGATCATGATGATGATCACGATCATGATGATAATGATGATGATGATGATCTTGATGATGATGATGATGATGATGATTATGATGATAATGAACATGATCATGATGATCATGATGATGATGATGATGATAATGACGATCATGATGATGATCATGATTTTGATGGCCATGATGATGATCATGATAATGACGATGATATTCACGATGATGATGATCATGATAATGATAATGATGATGATGATCATGATGATGATCATGACGATCACGATGATGATCATGATCATAATGATAATGATCATGATCATGATGTTAATGATGATGATGAAGATCATGATGATAATGATAATGATGATGATGATGATTATGATGATGATGATTATGGTGATGATGATGATAATGATGACGATGATGATGATGATAATGATCATGATGATCATGACTATGATGATCATAATGATGATGATGATAATGAAAAATATGATGATGATCATTATTATGATGATGAGGATGATGATCACGATGATGATGATGATGATGATCATGATACAGACAATGATGACCATTATGAAGATGACCATGGTGATAATTGTCATGATGATGATGATCATGATGATGAAGATTATGATCATGATGATGATGATCGTGATGAGGATGATGATGATCATGATTATGATAATGATGATGATGATGAAGATCATGATGATAATGATAATGATGATCATGATGATGATGTTGATCACGACGATGATGATGATGATCATGATGATGATCATGTTGATGATCAAGATGATGATCATTATGATGATGATGATTATCATGATGATGATGATGATAATGATGATGATGATGTTGATCATGATGATGATGATGATGATTATGATTATAACGATGATCATGATGATGATGATGATGATGATTATGATGATGATGATGATGACCATGATGATGAGCATGATCATATGATGACAATAATCATGATGATGATGATCATTATGATGCTCATGATGATGACGATGATGTCATGATCATGATCATGATGATGAAGATCATGATGATGATGATCAAGTGATGATGATGAAGATGATCATGATGATGATCACGATGATCATGATGATGATGATCGTGACGATGATGATGATCATCATCATCATCATGATGATAATGATGATCATTATGATGATGATGATCATGATGATCATGATGATAATGATGATCATGATGATGATGACCATGATGATGATCATCATGATCATGATGATGATCATGATAATGATCATGATGATGATCGTGATTATCATCATCATGATCATGATCATGATGATGAAGATGATGATGATGATCATGATGATGATAATGACGATGATGATGATAATCATGATGTCGATCATGATGATGATCACGATCATCATGATGATGATGATGATGGTGATGATTATGATGATAATAAACATGATGATGATGATGATGATGATGATGATGGTGATGATTATGATGATAATAAACATGATCATGATGATGATGATGATGATGATGATGATGATGATAATGACGATCATGATGATGATCATGATTTTGATGACCATGATGATCATGATCATGATAATGACGATGATAATCACGATGATGATGATCATGATAATGATAATGATGATGATCACGATGAATATGATGATGATGAGGATGATGATGATCATGACGATCATGATGATGATCATGATCATAATGATAATGATCATGATCATGATGTTAATGATGATGATGAAGATCATGATGATAATGATAATGATGATGATCATGATTATGATGATGATGATTATGATGATGATCATGATGATCATGACTATGATGATCACGATGATGATGATGATAATGAAAATTATGATGATGATCATGATTATGATGATGAGGATGATGATCACGATGATGATGATGGTCATGATCATGATACTGACAATGATGACTATTATGAAGATGACCATGGTGATAATTGCCAAGATGATGATGATCATGATGATGAAGATTATGATCATGATGATGATGATCATGATGAGGAAGATATGATCATAATGATGATAATGATGATGATGATGAAGATCATGATGATAATGATAATGATGATCATGATGATGATGTTGATCATGATGATGATGATGATCATCATGATGATGATCATGTTGATGATCAAGATGATGATCATTATTATGATGGTGATGATCATGATGATGACGATGATAATGATGATGATGATGTTGATCATGATGATGATGATGATGATTATGATTATAACGATGATCATGATGATGATGATGATGATGATGACCATGATGATGAGCATGATCATATGATGACGATAATCATGATGATGATGATCATGATGATGCTCATGATGATGACGATGATGTCATGATCATGATCATGATGATGAAGATCATGATGATGATGATCAAGTGATGATGATGAAGATGATCATGATGATGATCACGATGATCATGATGATGATGATCGTGACGATGATGATGATCATCATCATCATCATGATCATGATGATGATGATCATTATGATGATGATGATCATGATGATCATGATGATAATGATGATCATGATGATCATGACCATGATGATGATCATCATGATCATGATGATGATCATGATAATGATCATGATGATGATCGTGATTATCATCATCATGATCATGGTCATGATGATGAAGATGATGATGATGATCATGATGATGATAATGACGATGATGATGATAATCATGATGTCGATCATGATGATGATCACGATCACGATGATGATGATGATGATGATGATGGTGATGATTATGATGATAATAAACATGATGATGATGATGATGATGATGATGATGATGATGATGATAATGACGATCATGATGATGATCATGATTTTGATGACCATGATGATGATGATCATGATAATGACAATGATAATCACGATGATGATGATCATGATAATGATAATGATGATGATCACGATGAATATGATGATGATGATGAGGATGATGACGATCATGACGATCATGATGATGATCATGATCATAATGATAATGATCATAATCATGATGTTAATGATGATGATGAAGATCATGATGATAATGATAATGATGATGATCATGATTATGATGATGATGATTATGATGATGATGATCATGATGATCATGACTATGATGATCACGATGATGATGATGATAATGAAAATTATGATGATGATCATGATTATGATGATGAGGATGATGATCACGATGATGATGATGGTCATGATCATGATGATGATCATGATTTTGATGACCATGATGATCATGATCATGATAATGACGATGATAATCACGATGATGATGATCATGATAATGATAATGATGATGATCACGATGAATATGATGATGATGAGGATGATGATGATCATGACGATCATGATGATGATCATGATCATAATGATAATGATCATGATCATGATGTTAATGATGATGATGAAGATCATGATGAAAATGATAATGATGATGATCATGATTATGATGATGATGATTATGATGATGATGATCATGATGATCATGACTATGATGATCACGATGATGATGATGATAATGAAAATTATGATGATGATCATGATTATGATGATGAGGATGATGATCACGATGATGATGATGGTCATGATCATGATACTGACAATGATGACTATTATGAAGATGACCATGGTGATAATTGCCAAGATGATGATGATCATGATGATGAAGATTATGATCATGATGATGATGATCATGATGAGGAAGATATGATCATAATGATGATAATGATGATGATGATGAAGATCATGATGATAATGATAATGATGATCATGATGATGATGTTGATCATGACGATGATGATGATCATCATGATGTTGATCATGTTGATGATCAAGATGATGATCATTATTATGATGGTGATGATCATGATGATGACGATGATAATGATGATGATGATGTTGATCATGATGATGATGATGATGATTATGATTATAACGATGATCATGATGATGATGATGATGATGATGACCATGATGATGAGCATGATCATATGATGACGATAATCATGATCATCATCATCATAATCGTCATCATCATCATCATAATGATCATCATGAACATGATTATCAACATGATCATCGTCATCATGATCAACATCATCATGATCATCTTCATGATCATCATCATCATTATGATCATGATAATCATCATGATCATCACCATCATAATGTCGTCATCATCAACATTATCATCACAATTATCATTATCATTATCATCATGATCTTCATCATCATCATCATGATCATGATCATGATCATCATCATAATCATCATCATTATGAACATTATCATCATCATAATCATCGTTATTATCATCATGATCATCAACATGATCATCATCATCATCATCATTAGCATCATCATGATCATCATCATCGTGATTATCATTTTCATCATCATGATCATCATGGTCATCATAATCATGATCATCATCATCATAATATGGACATGGTATGAATTATCAGAGTATGAATGTAAATAACAAATTGAAAACAATAAAACTTTGAATAAAACTTACTTTTTGAATTGAAATAGTCTCTTCATGAGTTTTGACTGAAAAAGCAGTTTTGAAATCAAGAGTACTAATATGATACATAGTCTCAATTTGTTGTTCAGGTATAGTCCAATTTGAGTAATTATTATCCTGTATATGCAATTCATGCGATTGAACAATATTAGAGCTACTTGAACTGTGTTTCGAAAATAAATTTCTAAATCTTGATGCCATGAATAACTTGTTGTAACAACAATAAGTTCTAATTGTTTTGCTAAAAGTATATGAATATTACTTGTCAACAATAAGTAAGTATTTGCTTTGCTATAAATGCGGGAACACTACCGGGACCACCAATTCACCAGGCTGACCAACGGATTCACGCTTACCAACACACCTTCTAGTGCAGCAAATAATACTTATGAATCCAGTAAATATTCAGAACCTTAGTTCAACAATTAATACTTATGAAATTATCACAAGTATTCAGTAATCAAAATTTTTGAAATTGTCTTTTCGTATCACAGCCAAACAGGCTCTGATACCATCTGGGACAGGATCGGCACGAACAGGATAATTGTATGCATGAATATGGACATGGTATGAATTATCAGAGTATGAATGTAAATAACAAATTGAAAACAATAAAACTTTGAATAAAACTTACTTTGAATTAATGGAGATATGAATTACAAGGATTGAATACAAGGATTTGAAAGGGATATGAAAGGTTTATGAGAATATTGGAATACAAGGATTGGAATTTATGCTTAGATTTTCTAAGATGAAATTCTCCTCTAATTTTTCGATGATTTACAATGAAATAAACTGACTTATTTATAGTCAGAGTCTTCTCTTGAATGTGCATTTGAATTTGAATTTGATCTGCATTTGATCACAGGCTGAGTGCGGTTGTTGAAATGTCTTCATTAGTTGTTGGAATAGTGACTGCTACAGTGATGTGTCGGCTGCTACAGTGATGTGAACAGTGACTTCGACTGCTACAGTGATATGAATAGTGACCTTTGCTACAGTGCTTGGCTGCTTGCTTTTTTGAATAGTGAATGGCTGCTTTTGATTGATTCGTCCATCTTTTGACAAAGTGGAAGACATCTTTTGAATTCGGTACCTGCTTTTGAATAAAATGACCAGAGTGGTTGGTCTGTTTTATCAAAATTATTGAGTACTCGTTTCACCGAGAAACTTCTGACTCAACATTTTAATAATTCTATCAGATGAGAGGAATTTTGAATTTTTCTTCTTTTCTTTTTGTTTTTCTCTTTTTTGTTTTTCTTTTTCTCTCTTTTTCTTTTCTTTTGAATTTTTCTTTTCTTTCTTTTTCTTTTCTTTTGAATTTTTCTTTTTCTTTTCTTTCTTTTTCTTTTCTTTTGAATTTTCAGAAGATAGTCACAAATCAGGATCACCATATTCTGATTCCTCTGATGAACTTGCTTCTGAATTGTTGTTGCTTGGAGACCACCACCATGTAAAATAGTAGGGTTTGCAAATCTCTTTTGGACTTTGATTAGATCTTCTTTTCCATTGAAGATGTCCAGGAATTCTTCCCTGGATTTCTGAAAAACTTTGAATTTCTGCTATATTCCTTGAAACATCTTTTGAGCATAAAATTGTCTCTTGGCGTAAATCTTCTAGATATTCTTCATGAGAATATTTGCTTCTGGCTAAAGTTCTTTCCCATGATCTTTGATAACTATTTTGAAATCTTTCATTCGCTACATGTTCCTTTTCGGCCATTTGTCTATACAAAATATTGTAATATTGTTGTATAGAACTATTCTTTCCATCATAGTGTTTTGGCCAAAAAGTGCTATTACTCCAATTTTGAATATGGTAAGAAGTACCATCATCAGCTTGAATAAGAGTTCTATTTTGATGGTTGGGTTTGGAATATATACTAGAATCAAATTCTAGTATTGCAGGTGATTTGGAAATGGTTTTATCAAAAGGTTTGGTATAACAAGGGTTTGAATGTAAACACTTAGGAGTCTTTTGGCTATCAAGCTGAGAAAATGAAGGGTTAGAAGCACTAGGGAATTCTAAAAGGATTGGAAAATTTCTAGTATTTCTTAAGGGTTTTGAATGAATTTGAGAAGCTTGAAACTTGGATTCACTCATGATTTTCTGCAGGATTTTGAAGAAACTCTCTAGTTAGGAAATCAGGTAATGAATTATTATCTCCTTTGATATATTCAATATCAAAATCAAAACATGAAAGTATAGCTTGCCATCTAGCAAAAATTTGTTTTGAAACAATATTTTTGACATCTTTTTGTAAAACTTCTTTTGCTGATTTGCAATCTATCCTAAGAAGAAATTTTTTGTTGAAAATATCATCCTGAAATTTGGTAATGCATAAAACAATTGAAAGTATTTCTTTTTTAATAGTTGAATAATTCTTTTGAGAATCATTCCAAATGCCAGAGTGAAAACGAACAAGTTGTTCAATGAATGTATGAGATGCATGATCATTTTGAATTCTTTGTTTAAGGATACCTCCATAACCTATATCAGAGGCGTCAGTCTCAATAATCATGAATGCCTCAGGTTTAGGTATTCCTAAACAAGGAAGTGACTTAACCTGAACTTTAATCTGTTTAACAATATTAGTATGAATATCAGACCAAGAATCAGGATTCTTTTTTAATCTTTGAAAAAGAGGTTTACAAACAATTCTAAGCTTTGGAAAAAAATCAGACACATAATTTAAGCAACCTAAAAATCTTTGTAACTGATTTTTATCCTTAATAATATCAGGAAATTTGTCAGCAAATTCAATTGCTCTAGAAATGGGTTTTATAGTGCTTTTTGAAATATCGTAACCCAAAAATCTAACTTATTGTTTGAAAAAGCTTAATTTTAGGGGCAGAAATGACTAAACCATTCTTTTTGCAAATATGAAGAAAAGTTTTGAGATGTTTGAAATGCTGCTCTATATTTTGAGAAAATATCAAAATATCATCTATATAAACAATAGAGAAATCAGAATAGTTATTGAAAATATCATTCATAATATTTTGAAATTCAGAAGGAGCATTTTTTAAACCAAATGGCATTACATTCCATTCGTAATGACCAAAAGGAACTGTGAAAGCAGTTTTGTATTTGTCTTCTTCTCTAATCTGTATCTGCCAAAAGCCAGACTTAAGATCGAATTTTGAAAAAATGCATGCTTTATGCAATCTTTTGATCAGATCTCTTTTATTAGGAATAGGATATCTAATCCATTCCAGAACATCATTGAGTGGTTTGTAATTAATGACGAGTCTGGGGACTCCTCTTTCCTTTTCTGCTTGATTATTAACATAAAAGGCAGGATAGTGAATGGCTGCTTTTGATTGATTCGTCCATCTTTTGACAAAGTGGAAGACATCTTTTGAATTCGGTACCTGCTTTTGAATAAAATGACCAGAGTGGTTGGTCTGTTTTATCAAAATTATTGAGTACTCGTTTCACCGAGAAACTTCTGACTCAACATTTTAATAATTCTATCAGATGAGAGGAATTTTGAATTTTTCTTCTTTTCTTTTTGTTTTTCTCTTTTTTCTTTTTCTTTTTCTCTCTTTTTCTTTTCTTTTGAATTTTTCTTTTCTTTCTTTTTCTTTTCTTTTGAATTTTTCTTTTTCTTTTCTTTCTTTTTCTTTTCTTTTGAATTTTCAGAAGATAGTCACAAATCAGGATCACCATATTCTGATTCCTCTGATGAACTTGCTTCTGAATTGTTGTTGCTTGGAGACCACCACCATGTAAAATAGTAGGGTTTGCAAATCTCTTTTGGACTTTGATTAGATCTTCTTTTCCATTGAAGATGTCCAGGAATTCTTCCCTGGATTTCTGAAAAACTTTGAATTTCTGCTATATTCCTTGAAACATCTTTTGAGCATAAAATTGTCTCTTGGCGTAAATCTTCTAGATATTCTTCATGAGAATATTTGCTTCTGGCTAAAGTTCTTTCCCATGATCTTTGATAACTATTTTGAAATCTTTCATTCGCTACATGTTCCTTTTCGGCCATTTGTCTATACAAAATATTGTAATATTGTTGTATAGAACTATTCTTTCCATCATAGTGTTTTGGCCAAAAAGTGCTATTACTCCAATTTTGAATATGGTAAGAAGTACCATCATCAGCTTGAATAAGAGTTCTATTTTGATGGTTGGGTTTGGAATATATACTAGAATCAAATTCTAGTATTGCAGGTGATTTGGAAATGGTTTTATCAAAAGGTTTGGTATAACAAGGGTTTGAATGTAAACACTTAGGAGTCTTTTGGCTATCAAGCTGAGAAAATGAAGGGTTAGAAGCACTAGGGAATTCTAAAAGGATTGGAAAATTTCTAGTATTTCTTAAGGGTTTTGAATGAATTTGAGAAGCTTGAAACTTGGATTCACTCATGATTTTCTGCAGGATTTTGAAGAAACTCTCTAGTTAGGAAATCAGGTAATGAATTATTATCTCCTTTGATATATTCAATATCAAAATCAAAACATGAAAGTATAGCTTGCCATCTAGCAAAAATTTGTTTTGAAACAATATTTTTGACATCTTTTTGTAAAACTTCTTTTGCTGATTTGCAATCTATCCTAAGAAGAAATTTTTTGTTGAAAATATCATCCTGAAATTTGGTAATGCATAAAACAATTGAAAGTATTTCTTTTTTAATAGTTGAATAATTCTTTTGAGAATCATTCCAAATGCCAGAGTGAAAACGAACAAGTTGTTCAATGAATGTATGAGATGCATGATCATTTTGAATTCTTTGTTTAAGGATACCTCCATAACCTATATCAGAGGCGTCAGTCTCAATAATCATGAATGCCTCAGGTTTAGGTATTCCTAAACAAGGAAGTGACTTAACCTGAACTTTAATCTGTTTAACAATATTAGTATGAATATCAGACCAAGAATCAGGATTCTTTTTTAATCTTTGAAAAAGAGGTTTACAAACAATTCTAAGCTTTGGAAAAAAATCAGACACATAATTTAAGCAACCTAAAAATCTTTGTAACTGATTTTTATCCTTAATAATATCAGGAAATTTGTCAGCAAATTCAATTGCTCTAGAAATGGGTTTTATAGTGCTTTTTGAAATATCGTAACCCAAAAATCTAACTTATTGTTTGAAAAAGCTTAATTTTAGGGGCAGAAATGACTAAACCATTCTTTTTGCAAATATGAAGAAAAGTTTTGAGATGTTTGAAATGCTGCTCTATATTTTGAGAAAATATCAAAATATCATCTATATAAACAATAGAGAAATCAGAATAGTTATTGAAAATATCATTCATAATATTTTGAAATTCAGAAGGAGCATTTTTTAAACCAAATGGCATTACATTCCATTCGTAATGACCAAAAGGAACTGTGAAAGCAGTTTTGTATTTGTCTTCTTCTCTAATCTGTATCTGCCAAAAGCCAGACTTAAGATCGAATTTTGAAAAAATGCATGCTTTATGCAATCTTTTGATCAGATCTCTTTTATTAGGAATAGGATATCTAATCCATTCCAGAACATCATTGAGTGGTTTGTAATTAATGACGAGTCTGGGGACTCCTCTTTCCTTTTCTGCTTGATTATTAACATAAAAGGCAGGACAACTCCAAGGTGACTTAGAGGGCCTTATGAGCTTTTTGGAAAGAAGGGATTTGATTTCATCTTTGCAGATGTTGAGAAGATCATGATTCATTTGAATAGGTCTTGCTTTTGTTATTATAGATTTTTCATTGAAACCAGTAATATAAGGTAAAGAAACAATATGCTTCTTTCTTTCCCAGAAAGCATTGGGAAGATCAGAGCATACTTCTTTTTTCAAAACATTTTCGAAATCTAAAATTCTGTTTTGAATATCCTTTTTAAGAAGTTCATTTTCAATACGAAAGTAAGAAACTTCTTCTTTGAGAAAATCTATATGAGATTTTTTGAATTCAATAGCATTAATATGAGAAATATAGTAATTTTGAAGAAGAGATACTTCTCTTTCTTTAATAGGATTAACAAATTTGAAATGAATATCTTTTCCCATGATATTGGTAGTAATACCAGTACCATCAACTTTGAAAGGATAAATAATAGTCAAGAAGGGGTTACCCAATATAATATCTTGACTTAAATTTTTGACAAGAATGAAATTGGTTTTGAAACAATAACCATCATTGCAAATGAAAGCTTTTGAAAGTTTGTATTTAATATGAAGAGGAGTAGCATTAGCTGCCACAAGCCTTTCATTAGTTTTTTCATAATAAATTGAAGGAATAAGACCTTCTCTTATGCAATTCTGATCAGCTCCACTATCTATAAGACAGGAAGCACTGATCTGAAAGTCATCAATTATTAAATTTATAATTGAATACCATTTTTGAAAAGTTATGTGTTCGATACTTTGAATAGCTTCATTGTCTGAAGTACTCAATGTAGTATCTATCACTTGGTTTTTTGAAGAGCTTTCAGGAATATCGAAAGTAGGAATATCAAAAGTACTTTTGAAAATAGATAATTTGGTTTCTAAATCCAAATCTTTTGAATGAAGATTATTAATCTCAGAATAGAGGTTTTGAATTTCAGCTTTCAGAGTATTAATCTCTCGCTGAAGATCATTAATAGTAATATCTGTTGTGATTAAAGAAGAGGTAGGAGCTTTGTTGAAGAGCTTTGAAATACTGAATAGTTCAATGATAACAGGAGGTTTTTCTTTATTAGGAGGATGATTGTTAAGAACAATATTCCTTAATCTAAGAAGATATTTCTGTTTTTCTTCTAGATCAGGAACTTTATCAATAAGATCGAACAAGAGTTCTTGTTCAGTATTGTCTTTTGAAATGACATTAATGTTTAATGGACAGAATCCTTGACAAGAGGACTTGTCTATTTCAGATTCTGAGCTTGTGAAAACTTCTTCTAAATCAGAACTTGAATTAGAATCATTTGAATATTCATTTTGAGAATTACCATCAGAAATTAATAATGAAGAAATCTTGTCTCTCAGGATTTCATCATCTTGAAATATTTCATTAATCTTCTTTTGTAAAGAGCATTCATTAGCTTTATGACCTTTTTTGTGACATTTGAAAAAAGTAAATTGAAAATTGTCAAAATTCTTTTTAAAATTTTTTCTTTTTGAAAATTTAGGCCTTTTGTAAATTTTTTCTTTGAAATCATTTTTATAACGTTTTTTAGGAAAATGCTTTGTTTTTAATCTTGAAGAAGGAGCTTGAATCTTTTGTAATCCAAAAGCTTCGCAGAATGAACCAATCTCCTTACGGTATCTATTCTTTTCAGATCCGTACTTAGATTGTATTTTTAATTCTGAACACAAAGCTAGTCCTTCTTTTTTGACGAAAGCAAATAATTGACCATATGTAATTGTTTCAAAAGGAATGTCACTTTGACCAGTAGCTTCCTTAAGCTTTTGATGAATTCTTTCACCGAAAAAGTTTAGGAAGTCCAGCTATGAATCTTTCTTTCCAAAATGAAGCATTGCAATCATTTCTTTTTAATATATGAGTAAGGAAAACATCTTTGTACCATCTATAATCAGATAATGTAGGACATCTGATATTAGATAATACAACTTGTGTTGAATCAAGTTCTTCTTTAGGATTACCAATGAAATACATGCCAATAGTAAGTATTAACATGCCACAAGAATCGTTTTTATTATTAATAGTTCCATCGGGTTCTTCAACTTCAATGGTATGTTGAAGAATGTTTTGTTTGTCGGTGAGAGTAAGGGAGTTATCCCACCAGTTTTTTAACTGACCAGTGAAGCCAGTAATAATAAGAGCGGCGGCGCTCTCTTCTCTTTGATTCTGGGCTTTATAAGCAACTCTAGCCATACCCATTTCTTGAAGAGTATTAAGGATTTCATATTCTGATTTGCCATCTATGTTCCATTCATGGATAGATTGGCCATCGTATTTGGCATTGCTTTTGAAATGAGCTCTTTCTTCAAATAGAATATCCGGAGGGGAATATCTATTATTATAAAAGGCTTTTGTTCCAGATTGAAAGCGGATTTTATTAATCTCATTATTATCAGATTCTGATTCATAAGAGATTTTTGATGAAATCTTTTTGTCTTTGTCCAAACAATTAATGTTTGAAACATGAGGAGTAGTGGCTTTTGAAGTATAAGAGGTTGAAGCTTTATTGTTTTGGGAGGATGAAGTTTCAACGAGCTTTTTTGAAATTCTATCAATAAGGCTAGAACTTGCAGGGAGTTGCAAATTCTTTTCAATATTAGTAGGAAGGCTCCTCGGAATGAAATGAGGAGTAGAAATACTATTTGGAAATTTGGAATCAAAGGGTTTTGAATCTAATTTCACCGATAGGCTATCCACCTGTTCTGCAATAGTATGAAGAATTTGATTTGAAAAATTATTTTGTTCAATAACCTTTTTGACATCCTTAGCAACATCTCCCTCTCCTGTTCGAAAAGGGGTAGCTGGGATTTTACCTTTTTCTAAAGAAATCTTTATATTTTGTAAAGGAGGATGAACAGAGGAAACAATAACACCATTGTCAAGTTCCCATTTTTTGTAAATACTTTTTTGAACATTAATCTGATTTAAAGAATAAACATCATCAGAAATGTTACAAATATTGTTTATTTTGCAATAAGTGTCAAACCAATTTAAAAGAGAAATGTTTGACCTGTATTTGTTTTGAAGTTCTTCTTTCCAAATATCATTTAATTTTATTCGAAATTCTTTGTTAAATTTTAAAAACCAATCTTTTCTAATCGTTTCATTACTGAAACTCTTATAAAGATATTTGAAATTTGGAGTAAAATTTTCAGAGAAAATCATTGAAATACTATTTTCCATTTGAAAATCAGTAGGAGAACATGCAGTAGGGGAACCTGGGTTAACAGATTCTTGATAAGAAGGAATTGGAGTTTTGAAATTGACTTTGTAGTTTTGATAACCAGAGTTATCAGAAAAAGAGGCTCTGGAATTGATTTCTTGAATCCTGATGTTGGGAACAACATCATTCTGTCTCATAGAGTTGAATCTGAGAAGTATTCTTCCTTCAGAGTCTTCCTCTATTTCGGAGACTTCGTGTCTTTCAATTCCTCTTGGTATTTGAGGATTATTGATTATGAATTCATTGGGAATGGTTATTTCATTCCACTTGAGTCTTTTGGGGACAAAGTAATTGGAGCTGTCTGCTTCTATTTGAAGCATAACAGTTTCTTCTTTGGATGTAGGATGCATAATGAATTTTGGATTGAGCTGTGAAGACATAACGCGAAAATAAACACGATATATAACAGCAAAATTTTTGCAAAGATTTTTGAATTCATTGCTTTGTAAATGAATATCAAGAATTAATGAATCTATTAATAAAGGATCAGTAATATCTACTGAAAAATCAGGAGCATAATTGAAATAAATAGGGCCATTGCAAATATTTGTTTGAATCATAGCAAGTAAAGAAGATTTGTATCTTTTTAATCTGTTATCTCTCAAAGCGAGATAAACAGGAGCATCAACACCAATATGAACAAGAGGTCATCAAAATCATGATCATCATTATCATCTTCATCATCATCATCATGATCATCATGATCATGTTCATTATCATCATAATCATCATCATCATCATCATAAAGATCATCATCATCATCATCATCATCATCACCATCATCAAAATCATCATCATCATCATCATCATCATCATCGTGATCATCATCATGATCGACATCATGATTATCATCATCATGATCATCATCATCATGATCATCATCATCATCTTCATCATCATCTTCATCATCATGATCATGATCATGATGATGATAATCATGATCATCATCGTGATCATTTTCATGATCATCATCATCATGATCATGATGATCATCATCATGGTCATCATCATCATGATCATCATTATCATCATGATCATCCTGATCATCATCATCATAATGATAATCATCATCATGATCATGATCATCATCATCATCATCATCATCGTCACGATCATCATCATCGAGATCATCATCATCATCATCTTCATCATCATCACTTGATCATCATCATCATGATCTTCATCATCATGATCATGATCATGATGTCATCATCATCATCATGAGCATCATCATGATCATCATCATCATGATTATCGTCATCATATGATCATGCTCATCACCATGGTCATCATCATCATCATAATCATCATCATCATCATCATGATCATCGTTATAATCATAATCATCATCATCATCATCATGATCAACATCATCATCATCATTATCATCATCATCATCAT
>JAHCLQ010000548.1:10000-25000 GCA_023678885.1 Pogostemon cablin | reverse complement strand
ATGATGATGATGATGATAATGATGATGATGATGTTGATCATGATGATGATGATGATGATTATGATTATAACGATGATGATGATGATGATGATGATGATGATGATTATGATGATGACCATGGTGATCAGCATGATCATATGATGAAGATAATCAAGATGATGATGATCATGATGATGCTCATGATGATGATGATGACATCATGATCATGATCATGATGATGAAGATCATGATGATGATGATCAAGTGATGATGATGAAGATGATGATGATGATGATCACGATGATGATGATGACGATGATGATTGTGACGATGATGAAGATGATGATCATGATCATGATCATGATGATGATGATCATTATGATGATGATGAACATGATGATCATGATGATAATGATGATCATGATGATGATGACCATGATGATGATCATCATGATCATGATGATGATGATCATGAAAATGATCACGACGATGATGATAATGATGATGATGATGATAATGATAATGATAATGATGATGATAATGATGTTGATGATGATAATCATGATGTCGATCATGATGATGATCACGATCATGATGATGATGATGATGATGATGATCTTGATGATGATGATGATGATGATGATGATGATTATGATGATAATGAACATGATCATGATGATCATGATGATGATGATGATGATAATGACGATCATGATGATGATCATGATTTTGATGGCCATGATGATGATCATGATAATGACGATGATAATCACGATGATGATGATCATGATAATGATAATGATGATGATGATCATGATGATGATCATGACGATCACGATGATGATCATGATCATAATGATAATGATCATGATCATGATGTTAATGATGATGATGAAGATCATGATGATAATGATAATGATGATGATGATGATTATGATGATGATGATTATGGTGATGATGATGATAATGATGACGATGATGATGATGATAATGATCATGATGATCATGACTATGATGATCATAATGATGATGATGATAATGAAAAATATGATGATGATCATGATTATGATGATGAGGATGATGATCACGATGATGATGATGATGATGATCATGATACAGACAATGATGACCATTATGAAGATGACCATGGTGATAATTGTCATGATGATGATGATCATGATGATGAAGATTATGATCATGATGATGATGATCGTGATGAGGATGATGATGATCATGATTATGATAATGATGATGATGATGAAGATCATGATGATAATGATAATGATGATCATGATGATGATGTTGATCACGACGATGATGATGATGATCATGATGATGATCATGTTGATGATCAAGATGATGATCATTATGATGATGATGATTATCATGATGATGATGATGATAATGATGATGATGATGTTGATCATGATGATGATGATGATGATTATGATTATAACGATGATCATGATGATGATGATGATGATGATTATGATGATGATGATGATGACCATAATGATGAGCATGATCATATGATGACAATAATCATGATGATGATGATCATTATGATGCTCATGATGATGACGATGATGTCATGATCATGATCATGATGATGAAGATCATGATGATGATGATCAAGTGATGATGATGAAGATGATCATGATGATGATGATCGTGACGATGATGATGATCATCATCATCGTCATGATCATCATCATCATCATCATCGTGATCATCATCATCATCATCTTCATCATCATCACTTGATCATCATCATAATCTTCATCATCATGATCATGATCATGACATCATCGTCATCATCATGAGCATCATCATGATCATCATCATCATGATTATCGTCATCATATGATCATGCTCATCATCATGGTCATCATCATCATCATCATAATAATCATCATCATCATCATCATGATCATCGTTATAATCATAATCATCATCATCATCATCATGATCAACATCATCATCATCATTATCATCGTCATCATCATGATCATCACCATCATAATAATGATCATCATCTTGATCATCAACATGATCATCATCATGATGATCATCATCATCGTCATGATCAACATCATCATCATGATCATCATTATCATTATCATCATGATCTTCATCATCATCATCATTATCATCATTATGATCATATCTTCCTCATCATGATCATCATCATCATGATCATAATCTTCATCATCATGATCATCATCATCTTGGCAATTATCACCATGGTCATCTTCATAATAGTCATCATTGTCAGTATCATGATCATGACCATCATCATCATCGTGATCATCATCCTCATCATCATAATCATGATCATCATCATAATTTTCATTATCATCATCATCATCGTGATCATCATAGTCATGATCATCATGATCATCATCATCATAATCATCATCATCATAATCATGATCATCATCATTATCATTATCATCATGATCTTCATCATCATCATTAACATCATGATTATGATCATTATCATTATGATCATGATCATCATCATGATCGTCATGATCATCATCATCCTCATCATCATCATCATATTCATCGTGATCATCATCATTATCATTATCATGATCATCATCATCGTGATTATCATTGTCATTATCATGATCATCATCATCATGGTCATCAAAATCATGATCATCATCATGATCGTCATTATCATCATCATCATCATCATCATCATCATCATGATCATGTTTATTATCATCATAATCATCACCATCATCATCATCATCATCATCATGATCGTGATCATCATCATGATCGACATCATGATTATCATCATCATCGTCATTATCATCATCATGATCATCATCATCATCTTCATCATCATGACCATGATCATGATGATGATAATCACGATCATCATCATGATCATTATCATGATCATCATCATGATCATGATGATCATCATCATGGTCATGATCATCATGATCATCATTATCATCATGATCATCATGATCATCATCATCATAATGATCATCATCATCATGATCATGATGATGATGATCATGATGATGCTCATGATGATGACGATGATGTCATGATCATGATCATGATGATGAAGATTATGATGATGATCAAGTGATGATGATGAAGATGATGATGATGATGATCACGATGATGATGATGATGATGATCATGACGATGATGATGATGATGTTGATCACGGTCATTATGATGACGATCATGATGATCATGATGATAATGATGATCATGATGATGATGACCATGATGATGATCATCATGATCATGATGATGATGATCATGATAATGATCACGATGATGATCATGATGATGATAATGATGATGATGATGATAATCATGATGTCGATCATGATGATGATTACGATCATGATGATGATGATGATGATAATGATCTTGATGATGATGATGATGATTATGATGATAATAAACATGATCATGATGATCATGATGATGATGGTGATGATGATAATGACGATCGTGATGATGATCATGATTTTGATGACCATGATGATGATGATCATGATAATGACGATGATAATCACGATGATGATTATCATGATAATGATAATGATGATGATGATCATGATGAATATGATAATGATGATGAGGATGATGATGATCATGATGATGATCATGATGATGATCATGATCATAATGATAATGATCATGATCATGATGTTAATGATGATGATGAAGATCATGATGATAATGATAATGATGATGATCATGATTATGATGATGATGATTATGATGATGATGATGATAATGATTACGATGATGATGATCATGATTATCATGACTATGATGATCATGATGATGATGATGATAATGAAAATTATGATGATGATCATTATTATGATGATGAGGATAATGATCATGATGATGATGATGATCATGATCATGATACTGACAATGATGACCATTATGAAGATGACCATGGTGATAATTGTCATGATGATGATGATCATGATGATGAAGATTATGATCATGATGATGATGATCATGATGAGGATGATGATGATCATGATGATGATAATGATGATGATGATGAAGATCATGATGATAATGATAATGATGATCATGATGATGATGTTGATCATGACGATGATGATGATGATCATGATGATGATCATGTTGATGATCAAGATGATGATCATTATGATGATGATGATGATCATGATGATGATTATGATAATGATGATGATGATGTTGATCATGATGATGATGATGATTATGATTATAACGATGATCATGATGATGATGATGATGATGATTATGATGATGATGACCATGATGATGAGCATGATCATATGATGACGATAATCATGATGATGACGATGATGTCATGATCATGATAATGAAGATCATGATGATGATGATCAAGTGATGATGATGAAGATGATCATGATGATGATCACGATGATGATGATGATGATGATCGTGACGATGATGATGATGATGATCATGATCATGATGATGATGATCATTATGATGATGACGATATTGATGATCATGATGATGATGACCATGATGATGATCATCATGATCATGATGATGATGATCATGATAATGATCACGATGATGATCATGATTATCATCATCATGATCATGATCATGATGATGAAGATGATGTTGATGATCATGATGATCATAATGATGATGATGATGATAATCATGATGTCGATCATGATGATGATCACGATCATGATGATGATGATGATGATGATCTTGATGATGATGATGATCACGATCATGATGATGATGATAATAAACATGATCATGATGATGATGATGATGATGATGATGATGATAATGACAATCATGATGATGATCATGATTTTGATGACCATGATGATGATGATCATGATAATGACGATGATAATCACGATGATGATGATCATGATAATGATAATGATGATGATGATCATGATGAATATGATGATGATGATCATGATGAATATGATGATGATGATGTGGATGATGATGATCATGATGATGATCATGACGATCATGATGATGATCATGATCATAATGATAATGATCATGATCATGATGTTAATGATGATGATGAAGATCATGATGATAATGATAATGATGATGATCATGATTATGATGATGATGATGATAATGATTACGATGATGATGATCATGATTATCATGACTATGATGATCATGATGATGATGATGATAATGAAAATTATGATGATGATCATGATTATGATGATGAGGATAATGATCACGATGATGATGATGATCATGATCATGATACTGACTGTGATGACCATTATGAAGATGACCATGGTGATAATTGTCATGATGATGATGATCATTATGATGAAGATTATGATCATGATGATGATGATCATGATGAGGATGATGATGATCATGGTGATGATAATGATGATGATGATGAAGATCATGATGATAATGATAATGATGATCATGATGATGATGTTGATCATGACGATGATGATGATGATCATGATGATGATCATATTGATGATCAAGATGATGATCATTATGATGATGATGATGAGCATGATGATGATTATGATAATGATGATGATGATGTTGATCATGATGATGATGATGATTATGATTATAACGATGATCATGATGATGATGACCATGATGATGAGCATGAACATATGATGACGATAATCATGATGATGATGATCATGATGATGTTCATGATGATGACGATGATGTCATGATCATGATCATGATGATGAAGATCATGATGATGATGATCAAGTGATGATGATGAAGATGATCATGATGATGATCACGATGATGATGATGATGATCATGACGAAGATGATGATGATGATCATGATGATGATGATGATGATAATTATGATGATGATGATCATGATGATAATGATGATCATGATGATGATGACCATGATGATGATCATCATGATCATGATGATGATGATCATGATAATGATCACGATGATGATCATGATGATCATGATGATGAAGATGATGATGATGATCATGATGATGATAATGATGATGATGATGATAATCATGATGTCGATCATGATGATGATCAAGATCATGTTGATGATGATGATGATGATGATCTTGATGATGATGATGATGATGATTATGATTATAATAAACATGATCATGATGACCATGATGATGATAATGACCATCATGATGATGATCATGATGATGATGATCATGATAATGACGTTGATAATCACGATGATGATGATCATGATAATGATAATGATGATGATGATCATGATGAATATGATGATGATGATGAGGATGATGATGATCATGATTATGATCATGACGATCATGATGATGATCATGATCATAATGATAATGATCATGATCATGATGTTAATGATGATGATGAAGATCATGATGATAATGATAATGATGATGATCATGATTATGATGATGATGATGATCATGACTATGATGATCATGATGATTATGATGATGATGATCATGATGATCATGACTATGATGATCATGATGATGATGATGATAATGAAAATTATGATGATGATCATGATTATGATGATGAGGATGATGATCACGATGACGATAATGATCATGATCATGATACTGACAATGATGACCATTATGAAGATGACCATGGTGATAATTGTCATGATGATGATGATCATGATGATGAAGATTATGATCATGATGATGATGATCGTGATGAGGATGATGATGATCATGATGATGATGACGATGATGATGAAGATCATGATGATAATGATAATGATGATCATGATGATGATGTTGATCATGACGATAATGATAATGATGATCATGATGATGATGTTGGTCATGATGATGATGATGATGATGACCATGATGATGATTATGATCATGATGATGATGATGATCATTATCATGATGATCACGATGAAGATAATGGTCATGATGATGATGATGATGATTATGATCGTGATGAAGGTGATGATCATGATCAAGATCGTGATGATGATTATGATGATGATGATGATTATGATGATGATGATGACCATGATGATGAGCATGATCATATGATGACGATAATCATGATGATGATGATCATGATGATGCTCATGATGATGACGATGATGTCATGATCATGATCATGATGATGAAGATCATGATGATGATGATCAAGTGATGATGATGAAGATGATCATGATGATGATCACGATGATGATGATGATGATGATCGGGACGATGATGATGATGATAATGATCATGATCATGATGATGATGATCATTATGATGATAATGATATTGATGATCATGATGATAATTATGATCATGATGATAATGATCACGATGATGATCATGATTATCATCATCATGATCATGATCATGATGATGAAGATGATGTTGATGATCATGATGATAATCATGATGATGATAATCATGATGTCGATCATGATGATGATCACGATCATGATGATGATGATCACGATCATGATGATGATTATGATGAGGATGATGATGATCATGACAATCATGATGATGATCATGATCATAATAATAATAATCATGATCATGATGTTAATGATGATGATGAAGATCATGATGATAATGATAATGATGATGATCATGATTATGATGATGATTATGATGATGATGATGATAATGATTACGATGATGATGATCATGATTATCATGACTATGATGATCATGATGATGATGATAATGAAAATTATGATGATGATCATGATTATGATGATTAGGATTATGATCACGATGATGATGATGATCATGATCATTATACTGACTGTGATGACCATTATGAAGATGACCATGGTGATAATTGTCATGATGATGATGATCATGATGATGAAGATTATGATCATGATGATGATGATCATGATGAGGATGATGATGATCAAGATGATGATAATGATGATGATGATGAAGATCATGATGATAATGATAATGATGATCATGATGATGATGTTGATCATGACGATGATGATGATGATCATGATGATGATGATCATGATGATGATCATGTTGATGATCAAGATGATGATCATTATGATGATGATGATGATCATGATGATGATTATGATAATGATGATGATGATGTTGATCATGATGATGATGATGATGATTATGATTATAACGATGATCATGATGATGATAATGATGATGATTATGATGATGATGATGATGACCATGATGATGAGCATGAACATATGATGACGATAATCATGATGATGATGATCATGATGATGCTCATGATGATGACGATGATGTCATGATCATGATCATGATGATGAAGATCATGATGATGATGAAGATGATCATGATGATGATCACGATGATGATGATGATGATCGTGACGATGATGATGATGATCATCATCATCATGATCATGATGATGATGATCATTATGATAATGATGATCATGATGATAATGATGATCATGATGATGATGACCATGATGATGATCATCATGATCATGATGATGATGATCATGATAATGATCACGATGATGATCATGATGATGATAATGATGATGATGATCATGATGGTGATAATGATGATGATAATGATGATGATAATGATGATCATGATAATGATAATGATGATGATGATGATCATGATGATGATGATAATCATGATGTCGATCAAGATGATGATCAAGATCATGATGATGATGATGATGATGATGATGATCTTGATGATGATGAAGGTGATGATTATGATTATACTAAACATGATCATGATGATGATAATGACGATCATGATGATGATCATGATTTTGATGACCATGATGATGATGATCATGATAATGACGATGATAATCACGATGATGATGATCATGATAATGATAATGATGATGATGATCATGATGAATATGATGATGATGATGAGGATGATGATGATCATGATTATGATCATGACGATCATGATGATGATCATGATCATAATGATAATGATCATGATCATGATGTTAATGATGATGATGAAGATCATGATGATAATGATAATGATGATGATCATTATTATGATGATGATGATTATGATGATGATGATGATAATGATTACGATGATGATGATCATGATGATCTTGACTATGATGATCATGATGATCATGATGATAATGAAAATTATGATGATGATCATGATTATGATGATGAGGATGATGATCACGATGACGATAATGATCATGATCATGATACTGACAATGATGACCATTATGAAGATGACCATGGTGATAATTGTCATGATGATGATGATCATGATGATGATGATCATGATGAGGATGATCATGATCATGATGATGATAATGACGATGATGATGAAGATCATGATGATAATGATAATGATGATCATGATGATGATGTTGATCATGACGATGATGATGATGATGACCATGATGATGATGATGATCATGATGATGATGATGATCATTATCATGATAATCACGATGAAGATAATGGTCATGATGATGACGATGATGTCATGATCATGATCATGATGATGAAGATCATGATGATGATGATCAAGTGATGATGATGAAGATGATCATGATGATGATCACGATGATGATGATGATGATCGTGACGATGATGATGATGATGATCATGATCATGATGATGAAGATCATTTTGATGATGATGATCATGATGATCATGATGATAATGATGATCATGATGATGATGACCATGATGATGATCATCAGGATCATGATGATGATGATCATGATAATGATCACGATTATGATCATGATTATCATCATCATGATCATGATCATGATGATGAAGATGATGATGATGATCATGATGATGATAATGAGGATGATGATGATAATCATGATGTCGATCATGATGATGATCACGATCATGATGATGATGATGATGATGATGATCTTGATGATGATGATGATGATGATGATGATGATGATAATAAACATGATCATGATCATGATTATGATGATGATGATGATGATAATGACGATCATGATGATGATCATGATTTTGATGACCATGATGATGATGATCATGATAATGACGATGATAATCACGATGATAATGATCATGATAATGATAATGGTGATGATGATCATAATGAATATGATGATGATGATGAGGAAGATGATGATCATGATGATGATCATGACGATCATGATGATGATCATGATCATAATGATAATGATCATGATCATGATGTTAATGATGATGATGAAGATCATGATGATAATGATAATGATGATGATCATGATTATGATGATGATGATTATGATGATGATGATAATGATTACGATGATGATGATCATGATGATCATGACTACGATGATCATGATGATGATGATGATAATGAAAATTATGATGATGATCATGATTATGATGATGAGGATGATGATCACGATGATGATGATGATCATGATCATGATACTGACAATGATGACCATTATGAAGATGACCATGGTGATAATTGTCATGATGATGAAGATCATGTTCATGATGATGATGATCATGATGAGGATGATCATGATCATGATGATGAAAATGATGATGATGATGAAGATCATGATGATAATGATAATGATGATCATGATGATGATGTTAATCATGACGATGATGATGATGATGACCATGATGATGATGATGATGATGATCATGATGATGATGATGATCATTATCATGATGATCACGATGAAGATAATGGTCATGATGATGATGATTATGATCGTGATGAAGATGATGATCATGATCATGATCGTGATGATGATTATGATGATGATCATGATAATAATGATGCATATCATGATGTTGATAATGGTCTTGATGATGACGATCATGACCATGATGATGATGATCATGATAGTAATTATGATGATAATGACCTTGATGATGATGATGATGATGATGATGATGATCACTATGATGATAATGATCATGATAATTTTGCTGATGATGATGATGATGATGACGATGATGATGATGATCATGATGAATATGATGATGATGATGAGGATGATGATGATCATGATTATGATCATGACGATCATGATGATGATCATGATCATAATGATAATGATCATGATCATGATGTTAATGATGATGATGAAGATCATGATGATAATGATAATGATGATGATCATTATTATGATGATGATGATTATGATGATGATGATGATAATGATTACGATGATGATGATCATGATGATCTTGACTATGATGATCATGATGATCATGATGATAATGAAAATTATGATGATGATCATGATTATGATGATGAGGATGATGATCACGATGATGATAATGATCATGATCATGATACTGACAATGATGACCATTATGAAGATGACCATGGTGATAATTGTCATGATGATGATGATCATGATGATGATGATCATGATGAGGATGATCATGATCATGATGATGATAATGACGATGATGATGAAGATCATGATGATAATGATAATGATGATCATGATGATGATGTTGATCATGACGATGATGATGATGATGACCATGATGATGATGATGATCATGATGATGATGATGATCATTATCATGATAATCACGATGAAGATAATGGTCATGATGATAACGATGATGTCATGATCATGATCATGATGATGAAGATCATGATGATGATGATCAAGTGATGATGATGAAGATGATCATGATGATGATCACGATGATGATGATGATATTCGTGACGATGATGATGATGATGATGATCATGATCATGATGATGAAGATCATTTTGATGATGATGATCATGATGATCATGATGATAATGATGATCATGATGATGATGACCATGATGATGATCATCAGGATCATGATGATGATGATAATGATAATGATCACGATTATGATCATGATTATCATCATCATGATGATGATCATGATGATGAAGATGATGATGATGATCATGATGATGATAATGAGGATGATGATGATAATCATGATGTCGATCATGATGATGATCACGATCATGATGATGATGATGATGATGATGATCTTGATGATGATGATGATGATGATGATGATGATGATAATAAACATGATCATGATCATGATTATGATGATGATGATGATGATAATGACGATCATGATGATGATCATGATTTTGATGACCATGATGATGATGATCATGATAATGATGATGATAATCACGATGATAATGATCATGATAATGATAATGGTGATGATGATCATAATGAATATGATGATGATGATGAGGAAGATGATGATCAAGATGATGATCATGACGATCATGATGATGATCATGATCATAATGATAATGATCATGATCATGATGTTAATGATGATGATGAAGATCATGATGATAATGATAATGATGATGATCATGATTATGAGGATGATGATTATGATGATGATGATAATGATTACGATGATGATGATCATGATGATCATGACTACGATGATCATGATGATGATGATGATAATGAAAATTATGATGATGATCATGATTATGATGATGAGGATGATGATCACGATGATGATGATGATCATGATCATGATACTGACAATGATGACCATTATGAAGATGACCATGGTGATAATTGTCATGATGATGAAGATCATGTTCATGATGATGATGATCATGATGAGGATGATCATGATCATGATGATGAAAATGATGATGATTATGAAGATCATGATGATAATGATAATGATGATCATGATGATGATGTTAATCATGACGATGATGATGATGATGACCATGATGATGATGATGATGATGATCATGATGATGATGATGATCATTATCATGATGATCACGATGAAGATAATGGTCATGATGATGATGATTATGATCGTGATGAAGATGATGATCATGATCATGATCGTGATGATGATTATGATGATGATCATGATAATAATGATGCATATCATGATGTTGATAATGGTCTTGATGATGACGATCATGACCATGATGATGATGATCATGATAGTAATTATGATGATAATGACCTTGATGATGATGATGATGATGATGATGATGATGATCACTATGATGATAATGATCATGATAATTTTGCTGATGATGATGATGATGATGACGATGATGATCATCATTATGATGATGATGATGATAATCACGATGATCATGATGATGATAATGATCTTGATGGTGATGATCACGATGATGATGATGATGATGATCGCGATGATTATGATGATGACTGTCATGATGATGATGATCATGATAATGAACATGATGATGATCATGATTATCGTCATCATGATCATGATCATGATCATGAAGATGAAGATGATGATCATTATGATGATAATGATGATGATGATTATCACGATCATGATGATCTTGATGATGATGATGACGATGATTATGATGATCATGAACATGATCTTGAAGATCATGATGATGATGATGACGATCATGATGATGATGAGAATGATAATGACGATGATATTCACGATGATGATGATCATGATAATGATAATGATGATGATGATCATGATGATGATGATGATGATGATGATGACGATCATGATGATGATCATGATCATAATGATAATGATGATGATCATGATGATAATGATGATGATGATGATCACGATGATAATGATAATGATGATGATCATGATTATGATGGTGATGATGATTATGATGATGATGATGATAATGATGACGATGATGATGATGATGATCATGATGATCATGACAATGATGATGATGATGATGATGATGATGATGATGATGATCACGATTATGATGATGATGATCACGATGATGATGATGATCATGATCACGATACTGACAATGATGCTCATTATGAAGATGATCATGGTGATAATTGTCATGATGATGATGATCATGATGATGAAGATTATGATCATGATATGGATGATGATGATCATGACGATGATAATGATGATGATGATGAAGATCATGATGATAATGATAATGATAATGATGATGATATGATGATGATGTTGATCATGACGATGATGACGATGATGATGACCATGATGATGATGATGATCATGATGATGATGATGATGATCATTATCATGATGATCATGATGAAGATAATGGTCATGATGATGATGATGATGATCATGATCGTGATGAAGATGATCATGATGATGATCATGATGATCGTGATGATGATTATGATGATGATCATGATGATAATGATGCTGATCATGATGTTGATAATGATCTTGATGATGATGATCATGACCATGATGATGATGATCATAATGACGATGACCATGATGATGATGATAATGATGATGATGACCATGATGATGATGATCATGATAGTAATTATGATGATAATGATCTTGATGATGATGGTGATGATGATGATGATGATGGTGATGATGATGATGATGATGATGATGATGATGATCATGATGATTATGATGATGACTATATGATGATGATGATCATGATAATGATCACGATGATGATCATGATTATCGTCATCATGATCATGATCATGATGATGAAGATGAAGATGATGATGATGATCATTATGATGATAATGATGATGATGATGATAATCATGATGTCGATCATGATGATGATCACGATCATGGTGAACTTGATGATGATGATGATGATGATTATGAAAATGATCATGAAGATCATGATGATGATGATGACGATCATGATGATGATGACCATGATGATGATGATCATGATAATGACGATGATATTCACGATGATGATGATCATGATAATGATAATGATGATGATGATGATGATGACGATCATGATGATGATCATGATCATAATGATAATGATCATGATCATGATGATAATGATGATGATGACCATGATGATGATGATGACCATGATGATGATGACCATGATGATGATGATGATGATGATGACCATGATGATGATGATCATGATAGTAATTATGATGATAATGACCTTGATGATGATGATGATGATGATGATGATCATTATAATGATAATGATCATGATAATTTTGCTGATGACGATGATGATGATGACGATGATGATCATCATTATGATGATGAT
>JAHCLQ010000548.1:0-5000 GCA_023678885.1 Pogostemon cablin | reverse complement strand
TCATCATCATCATCATCGTCATCATCATCATCTTCTTCTTCTTCATCATGATGATGATCATCATCATCATGATCATGATCGTCATCATGATGATCACGATCATCATCAAGATTGTCATCATGATCATCATCATGATCATCATCGTAATGATCATCATTATCATTATCATCATCATGATCATCATCATATTAAACTGATTTCATTCATAGATATAGATTTTTCACCTTTGGTAATTTAAATTGTGGTGTTGTTGGACATAAAACCTAGGAGAAATGAACGGGAAGAAAAGTGTATGGTTTGATGCTATACTATGAGAGCATTTCATACATGATTGACTTTAAAAATTTCAATATGTTACTGATGTGTGATGCTACCTTGAGTTTTCTGCTATTGGCGTTTATTAGCTAGTCATTGAAACTGATTTTTAGTAGATGAATTCTTGGTTAAAGCATATTAACTTGTTGGTGAATGGTTTACTCTTGAACTATTGAGCTTTTTACAGTATTTAGTTTTGGTTGCTCCATAAGTAATTCACTGTGTGATTAACTCAGATTTATTTACTGTCACATTTGACTTTAGCAACATCTTAGACATGGCTTTTAGTTAGTTGATGATTTTCTATTATTGTTGCAGAGAAACTACCTGTTCTTCTTCATGTTTGTCTTCTCAACTAGTTACTTTTTTTTTCATTTTCTGCTAGGCATACTTTAAAAGGATTATGGATACCGAGCTCACATCAATATGGAAAGCAATGATTAAGACCCTGCTTCAATTGTTTTGAATGTCAACACCTTTATAACTGTTTGGTTCGTTGGTGGTCTCACGACATTTCTTTTGTATCTTGTCAATACAAATTAGGTAAGGACTTGTATCCCATGTGCTGAAAATGCTCTTCTGTTGTGTGATTATTTTTAAAAATACTTGCTATTCTGTTGTGTAAAGCATTTCCTCTGCCTCCCTCATATATCAAATGTGTGGATTGAATACTCAATTGGTGCAATTACCTAGTGATTTTATATTCTCTAACAATGTGTTGATTGAATTGTTAAAAATATTGATTTTCTTACCTATTTTTCTTGTTTGTTCTTAACTTATCTTCATCTATTTTATGTACTCTTTAAAAGTGTCTTAATGCAGATAATTCATCTATTTCAATGATAGCTACCAAAGACATGATCGTTCTTGGTTTAGGTGCTGCTTGCTTTCTCTGTCTATATTTTCTGTGTGATAATTCATGAGATCAGACCATATTACAACATGTGCTCATGTAAATTATGGCTTAATTAAGAAAAGATTTCACACACAAGTCACAACACATGCTGAAATATAAGTTGAAGTTTTCTTTTGTGCCATGCTTATGATTCTTTTGCATTTCTCAGTGCTTCAATATGGTTGTACAGCACCATGCTAAGCACTCGACAGTTCTGATTTTTGTTTCTTTTGCATTTCTCAGTGCTTATTGAGATGAGAATCTATAAGAATTTCGGCAGAAAATTTTCTGCTTATAGGCTTGAATTGGTTGTTGAAAGAACAATGAAGCTCTCACATTATTCCAATGATCATGATGATCATGATGATTATGATCACATTAGTCCAAACCATCATCATTATCATCATCATCATTATCGTCATTGATGATGATGATGATCATGATGATCATGATGATTATGATGATCGTGATGATGATGATCATGATCTTGATGATGATGATCATTATCGTGATAATGATGATGATGATAATGATGATGGTGATGATCATGATCATCATTATCATCATGATCATCATGATCGTCATCATCATCATCTTGATCATTATGATCATGATCATGATCATCATCATCATGATCATCATCACGATCATGATCATCATCATGAACATAATCATCATCATGATCATCATGATCGTGATCATCATAATGATCAACATCATCATCATCATCATCATCATCATCATCATCATCATCATCATCTTCTTCATCATGATGATGATGATCACGATCATCATCATGATCATTATAATCATCACCATGATCATCATCGTCATGATCATCATCATATCTTGACCATCATCATCATCATGATCATCATCATTATCATCATGATCATCATCATGATCAAGATCACCATCACCATCATCATGAGCATCCTCATCATCATGAACATCATGATCATCATCATCAACATAATGATCGTCATCATCATCATGATCGCGATCATAATAGTGATCATCATCAGCGTCATTATAATCATCATCACGGTCATGATCATCATCATCACGGTCATCATCATTATGGTCATCGTCATCATGATCATCATTATCATGATCATCATCATAATTAAGATCATGATCAAATCATCGTCATCATGATCATCATTATAATCATCATCACGATCATCATCTTGATCATCATCATCGTCATCATGCATCATAATGACGATGATCATCATCATCATCATGATGAGGGTGATGATCATCATCATCATCAACATTATGATTATCATCATGATCATTATCATCATCATCATCATGGTCATCGTCATCGTCATGATAATCATCATTATCATGATCATCATCATGATCATCATCATCATCTTCATCATGATCATCTTCATGATCATCATCATTATCATCATCATCATTATCATCATCATCATCATCATCATCATCATCATGATCATGATCATCATCATCATCATCATCATCGTCATTATCATTATCATGATCATGATCATCATCATCTTGATCATCATCATGATAGTGATCATCATTATCATTATCATCATGGTCATCATCATCATGATCATCATCATCATAATCACGATCGTCATCATCATCATGATCATCATCATAATCACGATCATCATCATGATCATCATTATCATCATCGTCATGATTATCATCATCATGATAATGATCATCATCATCACGGTCATCATCATCATGATCATTATGATCATGATCATCATGATCATCATCGTCATCATCATCATGATCATCACCATCACGATCATGATCATCATAATGGACATAATCATCATCATCATGATCATCATGATCGTGATTATCATCATCATCATCATCATGATCATCATCATCTTCTTCTTCATCATGATGATCATCATCATCATCATGATCATGATCGTAATCATGATGATCACGATCATCATCAAGATCGTCATCATGATCATCATCATGATCATCATCGTAATGATCATCATTATCATTATGATCATCATCATCATTAGCATCATCATGATCATTATGATCATGATCATCATGATCATCATCGTCATCATCATCATGATCATCACCATCATAATCATCATCATCATGATCATCATTATCATCGTCATCATCATCATAATCATCATCATCATGATCATCATTATCATCGTGATCATGATCATCATCATCATCATCGTGATCATTATCATGATCATGATGATGATCATGATATCATGATCATCGTCATGATCATCATCATGATCTTCGTGATCATGATCATGATCAGCATCTTCTTCATGACCATCATGATCATCATAATCACGATCATCATCATGATCAGAATTATTATCTTCATCATGATCATGATCATGATCATGATCATCATGATCAGGATCATGAATCATGATCAGGATCATGATCATCATTATCACGATCATGATCATCATCATCGTGATCCAAATCATAATCATCATGATCATCATTATCACCATCATCACGATCATGTTCATTGTGATAGTGATCATCATCATCGTGATCATCAATATCGTGATCATCATGATCATCATCATCATCATCATCATTATCATGATCACTATCATCATGATCATGATCGTCATCATCATCATGATCATCATCATGATCATCATCATCATCATGATGATGATCATGATCATCATCATCACGATTACCATCATCATATGATCATGATCATCATCATGGTAATCATCATCATCATGATCATGATCATGATCAAGATCAACATTATCATCATAATCATGATCATGATCATGATCCTCATCATCGTGATCACATCATAATAATGATCATGATCATGATTATCATCATCATCATAATGATCATCATTGTGATCATCATCATCATGATCATCACCATCATGATCATGATCATCATCATCATGATCATCATCATCATTATCATTATGATCATGATCATCATCATCAACATGATCATGATCATCATCATCACATCATCATCATCATCGTCATGATCATCATCAGCATAATCATTATCATCGTCGTTATGATTATCATCATCATGATAATGATCATTATCATCACAGTCATCATCATCATGATCGTCATTATCATCATCATGATCATTATGATCATGATCATCATGATCAACATCGTCATCATCATTATGATCATCACCATCATGATCATGATCATCATAGTGGACATAATCATCATAATCATGATCATCATGTTCATCGTGATCGTGATCGTCATCATCATAATCATCGTTATTATCGTCATGATCATCAACATGATGATCATCATCATCATTATCATCATGATCATCATCTTCATTAGCATCATCATGATCATCATCATCGTGATTATCATTTTCATCATCATCATCATGGTCATCATAATCATGATCATCATCATCATAATTGTCATCATCGTAATCATCGTGATCATCATGATCATGATCATGATCATCATCATCATGATCATGATCATCATCATCATCATCATCATCATTATCATTGTCATGATCATCATAATTATCATTATAATTATGATCTTCATCATCATTTCATCATCATCATTATCATGATGATCATCATCATCATAATCATCATGATTATCATCATCATATGATCATGATCATAATCATCATGATCATCATCATCATGATTTTCATCATCATATGATCATGATCATCATCATCATGGTCATCATTATCATCAAGATCTTGATCATCATCATGATCGTGATAATGATCAAGATCATCATTATCGTCATAA
>JAHCLQ010000547.1:0-57416 GCA_023678885.1 Pogostemon cablin | reverse complement strand
AATCAAAGAAATACATACTGCCCTACGTGTCGAGGTTATTGTATAGGGATTAAGAGCACGAACTTCCATAATAACAGAGATCAAGTTCTACTATATAGTCAGTATAAGAAGAACGATCTCAGGAGGTCCTGCTCAATACACACAAGTGCACTAATGTGATTCTATAGCCAAGACAAGCTAATACCAAACCACACTACAACCATACCGATAGAGAGTCCCCGTCTATCTCAGTTGTGAGCATCTGTTTATACTTTATAAGGAAACCGATAATATGATCTTCCGCGTGTTGTCGCACAACATGTTATCTACAGTATAAAGTAAATGGACTATTGCATCATGCATATAAAATAAATTATAAGATGCAATCATTTGATCAATGATTCTCATTTCAAATAATGTTATGACATTGTTCATACTAAAGCTAGACTTTTAGTATACAATCCAACAATCTCCCACTTATACTAAAAGACTATGCTGTCATGTCTTCTGCCATACATCTGATTCCTACTCCCACTACACGACCATAAAAAGCTCTCGCCTTAAGGTCCTCGTAAATGGATTTACTAGGTCATCATCCGATGTAATCTAGGCGACAACAACCTTCCCCTCATCATACGATTTCTCGTAACAGGTGGTACTGGCGCTCCATGTGTTTAATTGCCTTATGGACTCGTGATTCCTTCAAGTTTGCAACTGCACCATTATCAGCAATATAAATTGTGATAATCTTGGGCAAACTTAGAAACACTTCAAAGTCCATCATGAAGTCTCTAGAGTCATATAGATACTTTGGTTGCCTCATAGGCTCCAATTTATCATTTTTCATGATGGAGCCCGGAGTCTGAAATATATTTCTATATAACACTCCACATTATGACTCTACTTCCTAAAATTAAACACATAACCTTTGAGGAGAATTTACTGCCATCCAATCTGACTAAAAATCCGAATCTACGTAATCCACAAGAAGCAGTGAATCTGTCCAGTAAGTCTATATATGATATCCAGTCCTTCTCAGGCACTTCATATATGTCTTACCACAGTTCATTATTCTTGTTCCGGATTACGTTGATACCCACTGTTCTGCATCCAGCAAAACAGATATCCAACTTCGTTCATAGTATTCCTTAGATTAAGCTTCCTTATTCGCCGAAGCATAAGGAACCGCTTTCATCTCCTTTATCTTCTTTTTGTGTCTCAAAGACACATTTACTTAGATAAATGCACATGCTAAACGAGTATGGACTATATCATTTATGAAACTTGAGTTAAGCATAACATCCTTTCTTGTGATCCGTATTACCATGATCAAAAGGATGTATTTTGCCTTTCTTAAGTCCTTCATTACTACCGCTTTATTAACCGTACCCATACGCCCGATAATACTCTTTCATTGTCTCCAATGAGCAAGATACTATCTACGTATAGTACAAAAAACACCACCACGTTTCCGTCACTCTTTACAACACACAAGACACATCCGCTCATTGATTTAAATCCATGCCACTGGATTACCTAATCAAAACAGATGCTTCACGATCTTAAAGCTTGCTTTTAGTCCATCGCTGGACACTTTTAAGCTTACTATCAAAATGCTATTAGTACTTTGCAATGAATCACTCTGGTTGCTTCACATAGATGTTTTCCTCAAAACTTCCAATTAGGAAAGCTGTCTTGACATCTATTTGCTGTTCCTCATATTTCAATATGAGCAGCAATACATAAAAGAATCCGGATCAACTTAAGCATAGCTACCAGCGAATATGTTTCCTGATAATCGAACCATTTCTTTTTGAGTATACTTTTTCGCAACAAGCTTTGCTTTCAAGGTCTTCACCTTTCCATATGATCCTCTTTTATTTCCCTTGACCACTTGTAATGATTTTTATACCATTTAGTGGTCCTATAAGCTCCCAGACTTTATTCAGAATCCGTAGATTCTATTTCAACATACATTGCAACTTACTAAGATTCCGCATTTTCATCTTGTAGTGCTACGTCGTATCCGTGGGATAATACCATGTTCACTAGGGATCAAGTCTCATGACTCTCCCAAAACATATATTTATGGGTTGTTAAACAACCCTCCCACTACGACAAGGCACTACATGTAATTGTGTATCAGACGTGACACGCGTTGCAGTTTACCTTGTGGTATATCCTCTTGTACACTTGGTACTTATACTTAGTGTTTTCCTCTCACTTCCTTTAGAACAACTTATACATGGGCTTGTGATTTATTACATAGTCCTTTTCCAAAAATCTAGTTATTGTGTTAACAATTACCCTTCGATCTTTTGGACTAAATAAATCATCCTTCATTTTTCTAGGATGTCCCATATACAGACAGACGTTTCACGAATTACTGTATCTAGGGCATATCCATAAAATGAATTTAATTATTCCAAATAATTCATCATCTATCTAATCATAACCATAAGAGATTATACCTTCTATTCACCACACCATTCCACTGGGGAATGTCCGGTGTTGCCATCTTGAGATTTAATCTCAACTTCTGATTAATAGCTCCTAACTATCCTAAGAGGTATTTACCACCACGGTTAAACAGTAATGACTACCTCTTGCCTGGATAATATTAGGTCCGCTTGAATCAGAATGAACTTATTCCAACATATATATCTTTGGCTCTACACTTCACAGCTTTGAAAAAGCAGTTAATCATTTTTACTTTCAAGCAGGACTCGCAAGTTTGATATTTCCACTTCAGATAAACTTTACGGTCCATCGGCTATCAACTTTTGAATCCTACTCAAGTAAAATGAATTAGTCTTAGACGCCAAATGTATGTTTAGTTCATCTCCGAAGGTTCCTTTCTCTTACTAATATTAGAAGATGCATTATTAATTACTATTTCTTGCATCTGTGGGATGAACATGATTCAAGAGTATAATTATTATCCACCAACGTACTATAACGGATTATACCCCCATTCCTCATCATTATGACCATGTCATATAAATGAAATGAAGTATCCATCCGTTAATGCATAGAAACCAAAATTAAATTCTTTCCATGAAAACGTACGTAAAGATAATTTCTCATAATCAATCATTTATTCCTATCATAAGATAGATAAATAACTCCCACTGCAATAGCCACTACCTTCGTAGTTTTACCCATGTCATAACTATCTTATCCTCACTTAGTAATAAACATTTAGTGATTCCAGTATCTACACACTTCGTGTTAATAGATGCCATCACTAATCATGTTTAAACAACTAGTGAATAAGATATTAAACTTGTTCACTTTATGATGAAAATGGCTTTCCTTTGCAACATGTTTTGTCAGAAGTCTCCCACCATATACATCCTCTAGTATTTCAGGTAGAACTTTCTCAAAACATCAAGGCTAAACATGGAGAATAAAATTGATCTAGGTTTCCCTTTCAATTTATACTCCAAGCTTTTCCAATTCATTCATCAAATTCTATCATGATCTTGCGCCTTTTAAATTACTCAAGTATCTGAAGAGTTACATGAGTTCATCATATTTCTATGATCCTCTCATCTCTTCACTAAAGACTTTAATAGGCATCATGAGCCGTCCTTTGAGAGAACACATGTATTTTCTTAAGCAGTAAATTTCAAAATTAAGATTCTTTTCTAATCAGTTAATTTGGACAAGTAAATATAATTTCTTTTAGTTAACAATTAGTGAGATAATACCATTCGAAATTCAGAGAATCACGATTAAATTTACTGATCAAAACTTCGAATTTTATCCTTTTATATTGTTTCCCTCAAAACAATATAAAATAAAATTCACCGATATCTCAAGTACCGTGAGTCTGCAAGCCACGTTAGTGTGGACGTTTACAAACCCGAACATTTACAATAGAAGGTTTTACCCATTAATTTCATTTGTCAACCTAACTTTATGACAAAATAATTAATAGTCGGTTACTCTTTAGCCATGCAAATAATAGCAGTGACTCCGTTGGGGAGGATACTAATTATTTACACCTAAGTGTACACCATTATTTGATCCCAAGTCCACTGTGCGAGCTTATGTGCCTTACAGTTGGAGAAGTACACAAGAGCTCGGGTAGTTTCCTACAATCATCAATTATAAGTTTGTACCAGTGTACCGCACACAAACTCATCCGTTAGGGAGGAAGGCCTATGCCAACACGCAAGTTTATGTGCCACATTACAAACAATAATTATTTATGAAGTCTGTACCAGTGATCCGTGAATAAACTCATCCGTTAGGGAGGAAGGCCTATGCCAACACGCAAGTTTACTCACATCACTTACAAACCAATAATGGAGGCCGCGGGAATTTATTACCAATCCCCTCTCCCACTTGGTTATTTAACACCGAGGGTTTTAAACATGCATATAATATTTCATAAATAAAATATACATCTAAGACATGCTTCTATTAACAGCAATTTAAATAAATAAATCACATAGAACATGCCTTACATATATAACAATTAATTGTCAAGTAAATCAATTAATCAGTTATATAACATTAATTAATTGCATAAAATGTTGGATCAATTAAATAGGCCCAGCTGACCCAAACATTATTAACATAAAATGAGCAGCCAATTAATAAAATAATTAAGCCCATTTACCATGCCAATTTCAACATTAAGGTCTAGCCAAATATTTAAAATCAGGCCCAACATTTATCCCACAATTAATTAAAATTAATTAGTCCAGCAGCCCATTGCCATTTAATTAAAATTTGAGCCCAAAAGCCCAATACCAAATTAAAATTGAGCAGCATCTAATATAATTACAGAATTGGGCCTTTTAATCATCAGCCCAAATACTCCTTAATTAAAATAGGGCCCTGCAGCCCAATAACCTTTTAATTAAAATATTTGGGCCCAAATAATTAAACTAGGCCCAACATCAAAACAAAAGCAGCCCAACAACATAGGCCCAATACCCATGCTGCCCTAAAGTCAGCCGCCGCCAAGAAGTAATCTCCCAGCCTGCTCCGGCGCTTCCGGTCGCCTCTGCCGCCGGCAGCCGCGCCAGCATTCGCCGCCAACAGCGCCGCCCGCCGCTGAGTCGCCACCAATCGCCGCACGCCACCGCTCGAGGACAACTCCTTGCCGGACGCACGACTATCGCCAAACCAGTCGTCGTTCCGCCGCTCAACCGCCGCACGCCGCCGCTCACTGCGCAGCAACTGCTTACCATCGCCATGCACCAGCAGGCGGCTGATACAAACCCTTCAGATCCGTCGACCATAAGCGCCGCCGACCAGCAGTCGACCATGCAGACAGTCCTGCTCCGCCGCGCCGACATCGCCGCCTTCGCTCGCCTGGAAGCTGCCAGAGACAGCCGCCGCCCGCACTCGCCTGGAACCATCAAGGCCTGACAGATTCGCCACGCTACGTCTGTCCATCAGCGATGCCACCAATACATTCAGAAGCCGCCAACGATTCGTCTGGAACCCAGCTGCATCTCGCCCGGAAGTAGCCTGTTCTCGTACGGATGCTTCAACAGCCGAGCCCAGAACATCACCGATCCGTCAGACGCCGCTTGCTTTCAATCGCCTGAACAGCACCATCGCCGCAAGATCCACCGTCGACGTGCCTCGATTCTCCAGGATCTATTTCGGCCTGTCCCGATCCGCCCAGTCGGAGCTCTCCGTCGCAATCGAAGTCGAAGCAGCTCGACTATCCAGTGCCACCCCGACGGATTTGGTCCGACCGAAGCCACCAGCCGACGATTGACTCTTCGGTCAGACACCACGCGCCGTCGGTACTTCACCGATCGAAACACGGCGCCGGTCAGAAGCCGTACTTCTCCACCCCGACCACGTGCCACCGTCACCGTTTACCATATACGCGCCGCCGGATGCATATCCAATGAACTAAGGTGTGTTTTTGTGATGTCATAAGAGTGAACAGTGTAATCAATTACCAACAAAAGTCAAAAGTGTATGTTTTCCAGTGTATGATTCACCAACAAACACCAATGAACACTATTACAGAACCCATGAGATTATTAACAGATTAATTAACATAATCACATAATCAAAATAATCAATAACATAACATGATTACTAATATGCGATTATTCCAGATTAAATCAATAATCATATAATCACAACCTACCTACGTCTCACGTTTCACCACGAAACCAACGCTCTGATACCAATTGTTGGCAATTGTATCATTTGGTTCAACGTGATCCGTTTAGGATTTAAGGCAAACAAATCAGCGGAAGCGATTTAAACATGTTTACCGTACTTCAGGGTTGATGTAGAGTCTGAATCGTTGCAGAAGAACCACCTCTAGATCTTTTGCTGTATATCCCAAGTGTGATCCTGCTGTTGTGTGGGCAACAGTCTGCAGGATCTCTCAATCTGCTTCTCTTCCCTTCTCTCACCAAAAAAGGCGCAGGAATAATCTAAGGGTTCCAGGAAGCTGAGTTCACTTATATATTGGGCTACAGCAGGGACCAGGAGGAGAAATTGGGCTGGGCCTCAATTGAATTTAATTAACCAAGCTTAGCCCAAAGCTTTTAATTAAATCCAATAATAATAATATAGTCCACTAAAATATTATTACTGCACTACCCGTCCAATCCCAAAATTATGTTCTGGGCTCCTTCTTATTATAAGCCCGACAGTCTCCCCATGTTTAAGATATACAATGTCCATTAATTAATTAAGTTACTGACAACTCAAATTAATTAATATCTCATCCAAGAGTAGTACCACTCAACCTTTTTATCATGCCGGAAATTAATCCACTTGCAAGATTTACATGATAAACCTTATGAGCTCCTCAAGGGGACATCATCATCCTATGACGGACATGGATTCCTTCTACAATCAACAGCACACCATAGATACAGCACTACTTCCCAACTCACTGAGTTTGTTGATTTAATACATATAAATCTCACCCATTGATGAATCAAAGAAATATATACTGCCCTACGTGTCGAGGTTATTGTATAGGGATTAAGAGCACGAACTTCCATAATAACAGAGATCAAGTTCTACTATATAGTCAGTATAAGAAGAACGATCTCAGGAGGTCCTGCTCAATACACACAAGTGCACTAATGTGATTCTATAGCCAAGACAAGCTAATACCAAACCACACTACAACCATATCGATAGAGAGTCCCCGTCTATCTCAGTTGTGAGCATCTGTTTATACTTTATAAGGAAACCGATAATATGATCTTCCGCGTGTTGTCGCACAACATATTATCTACAGTATAAAGTAAATGGACTATTGCATCATGCATATAAAATAAATTATAAGATGCAATCATTTGATCAATGATTCTCATTTCAAATAATGTTATGACATTGTTCATACTAAAGCTAGACTTTTAGTATACAATCCAACATCATCATCATCGTCATGATCATTATGATCATGATCATCATCATTACGATCATGATCATCATCATGAACATAATCATCATCGTGATCATCATAATGATCAACATCATTATAATCATCATCATCCTAATCATCATTTTCATCATCATGATCATCACCATCTTCTTCATCATGATGATCATCATCATCATGATCATGATGATCACGGTCATCATCATGATCATTGATTATCATCATCATGGTCATCATCATGATCATCATAATATCATGACCATCATCATCATCATGATCATCATGATCATCATCATTATCATCATTATCATCATCACCATCATCATCACCATCATCATCATCATCATGAACATCATGATCATCATCATCAACATCGTGATCGTCATCATCATCATGATCGTGATCATAATAATGATCGTCATCATCATTATCGTCGTCATCGTGATCGTGATCATCATCATCATGGTCATCATTGTCATGGTCATCGTCATCATGATCATCATCATCGTGATCATCATCATCATGATCATCATCATCATCATCATGATCAAAATCATCATCATCATGATCATCATCATAATCATCATCACGATCATCATCATCATCATCTTCTTCATCATGATCATTATGATGATGATGATCATCATCATCATCAACATCATGATTATCATCATGATCATCATGGTCATCATCATCATCATGGTCATCATCATCGTCATGATAATCATCATTATCATTATCATGATCATCATCATCGATCATCATCATGATCATCTTCATGATCATCATCATTATCATCATCATCATGATCATCATGATCATGATCATCATCATGATCATGATCATCATCATGATCGTCATTATCATTATCATGATCATCATGATCATCATCTTGATCTTCATCATGATAGTGTTCATCATTATCATCATGATCATCATGATCATCATGATCATAAAAATCATCACAATCATCATCTTCATCATCATCATCATCACGATCATCATGATCAGCATCGTCATGATCATCACAATCATCATCATGATCATCATCATCACGATCATCATGATCATCATCGTGATCATCATGATCAACATCATGATCGTGATCATAATCATCATAATCATGATCGTGATCATCATGATCATGATCATTATGATCTTCATCATGATCATCATCATCATGATCGTGATGATCATCATCATGATGATCATAATAATCATGATCATCATCATCATGATTATAATCATCATATGATCATGATAATCATCATCATGGTCATCATCATGATCATCATCTTGATCATAATAATCATGATCATCATCATCATTATAATGATCATCATCATAATCATCATCATCATTATAATGATCATCATCGTGATCATCATCACCATCATCAACATCATCATCATGATCATGATCATCATCATTGTCAATATGATCATTGTCATCATCATCATCACATCATCATCATCATTGTCATGATCATCATCAGCATCATCATTATCATCATCAGCATCATCATTATCATCATGATCATCATTATCATGATTATCGTTATCATGATCATGATTATCATCATCATGGTCATCATCATCATGATCGTCATCATCATCATCATGATCATTATTATCGTAATCATCATCATCATCATCACGATCATGATCACCATCATGATCATCATGATCGTGATCATAATCATCATCATCTTGATCATTATCATCATCATCATCATCATCATGATCATCATCATCTTCTTCTTCTTCATCATGATGATCAACAACATATGATCATGATCACGATCATTATCATGATCATGATCATCATATCATGGTCATCGTCATCATGATCATCATATCATGACCATCATCATTATCATGGTCATCATCATTATCATCATGATCAACATCACCATCATCATGACCATCATCATCTTGAACATCATGATCATGATGATGATCATCATCATGACCATCATGATCATCATCATCATCACGATCATGATCATCATCGTGATCATCACAATTATGATCGTCATCACAATCATGATCATCATCACCATGATCATCATCATCGTCATGATCATTATGATCATGATCATCATCATCACGATCATGATCATCATCATGAACATAATCATCATCGTGATCATCATAAATATCAATATCATTATAATCATCATCATCCTCAACATCATTATCATCATCACGATCATCATCATCTTCTTCATCATGAAGAACATCATCATCATGATCATGATGATCACGATCATCATCATGATCATTATAATCATCATGATCATATGATCATTATAATCATCATGATCATGATCATGATCATGATCATCATCGTCATGGTCATCATCATCATGATCATCATCATGTCATGACCATGATCATCATCAACATCATCATCATGGTCATGATCATCATCATCGTCATGATCATCATCATCATCACGATCATCATCATCGTCATCATGATCATTTTCATGATTATCATCATCATCATCATCATCATCATCATCATCATGATCATCATCATCATCATCATCATCATGATCAGCATCATGATCATCATCATGATCATCATTATCATAATCATCATCATGATCATGATCATCATGATCATGATCATCATGATCACGATCATCATCATTGTCTTCATCATGATGATCATCATCATCATCATCATCTTCATGATCGTCATCATTATCGTGATCATGAACATCGTCGTCATTATCATTATCATGATCATGATCATGTTAATCATCATCTTCATCATGGTCATCATCATCACTATCATGATCATTATCATCATGATCGTCGTCATCGTCATGGACATCATCATCATCATCACCATCATCACAATCATGACTATCATCATGATCATTGTGATCGTGATCATCATCATCGTGATCATCATGATCATGATGATCATCATCATCATAATGATCATCATGATCGTCATGATCATGATCATCATCATCATGATCATCATGATCATCATGATCATTATTATGATCATCATCATGATGATGATGATCACAATCATGATCATCATCATCATGATTATCATCATCATATGATCATGGTCATCATCATCATCAGAATAATGATCATCATAATGATCATCATCATCATGATCATCACCATCATCATCATTATCATGGTCATGATCATGATCATCATCATTATCATTATGATCATGATCATCATCATGATCATCATCGCATCATCTTCATCAACATCATGATTATAATTATGATCATGATCATGATGATGATGATCATCATCATCATAATCACGATCGTCATCATGATCATGGTCATTATCTTCATTATAATCATGATCATGATCATCATGATCAGGATCATGATCATCATCATCATGGTCATCATCATCATGATCATCATCATCATGATCGTCATCATCATCATCATCATGATCATTATGATCATGATCATCATCATCACGATCATGATCATTATCATGAACATAATCATCATCATGATCATCATAATGATCAACATCAATATAATCATCATCATCCTCATCATCATTATCATCATCATGATCATCATCATCTTCTTCATCATGATGATCATCATGATCATGATCATGATGATCACGATCATCATCATGATCATCATCATGATCATTGATCATCATCATCATGGTCATCATCATATCATGACCATCATCATCATCATGATCATCATGATCATCATCATTATCATCATGATCATCATCACTATCATCATGACCATCATCATCATCATGAACATCATGATCATCATCATCAATATCGTGATCGTCATCATCATCGTCATTATCATCATCATCGTGATCATGATCATCATCATCATGGTCATTATCGTCATGGTCATCATCATCGTGATCATCATCATCATGATCATCATCATCATCATCATCATGATCAAAATCATCATCATGATCATCATCATAATCATCATCACGATCATCATCATGATCATCATCATCATCATCTTCATCATGATCATGATGATGATCATCATCATCAACATCATAATTATCATCATGATCATCATGGTCATCATCATCATCATCATCATCATGGTCATCATCATCATCGTCATGATAATCATCATTATCATTATCATGATCATCATCATCATCATCATGATCATCTTCATGAACATTATCATGATCATCTTCATGATCATCATGATCATGATCATGATCATGATCATGATCATCATGAACATGATCATGATCATCATCATCATCATGATCATGATAATCATCATCATGATCATCATCATGATTGTCATTATCATTATCATGATTATCATGATCATCATAATGATCATCATCATAATAGTGATCATTATTATCATTGTCATCAACATGATCATCATCATTATTATCATGGTCATCATCATCATGATCATCATCATTATTATCATGGTCATCATCATCATCATCATCATCATCATCATCTTCATCATGATGATGATCATCATCATCATGATCATGATCGTCATCATGATGATCACGATCATCATCAAGATCGTCATCATGATCATCATCATGATCATCATCGTAATGATCATCATTATCATTATCATCATCATGATCATCATCATATTAAAACGATTACACGTTCCCAAATAGCAAAGCAACAGATTCGACCTTTAGATCATTGGGATGCCACAACTAACCAATATTGGAGCAAGCTTCCTAAGAAAAAAAAAGTTATTTTTAGATTAGCTCTATTTCTTTAATGCTTTTTGCAAGAGCTTTTTTGGGCCGACTTGTGGCTCTTTTTCTCTTTGCAATTCCCACAACATCTTTATCTTCTGTCTCCTTTTCTTTATTGACATTTACCTTTTATAATATTACATAGTTCGATCATTATCATCATAATCATCATCATCATGATCATCATCATGATCGTGATCATAATCATCATCATCATCATAATAATCATGATCGTGATCATCATGAACATGATGATCATCATCATCAACATGATCATCATCATGATGATCATCATGATCATCATCATCATGATCGTCGTGATCATCATCATGATGATCATCGTCATGATCATCATCATCATGATTATCATCATCATATGACCACGATCATCATCGTCATTGTCATCATCATCATCATTATGATCATCATCATGATCAACATCATAATCTTCATCAAGATCATTCTCATCATCACGATCAACATCATCATCGTCGTGATCATCATCATCATAATCATCATCACGATCTTCATCATGATTATCATCATCATCATCATCATCATCTTCATGATCATCATCATGATTATCATCATGATCATCATCAACATCATCATCATCATGGTCATCATCATCATCATCATTGTCGTGATCATCATCATCATCACGATCATCATCATCATCATCATGATCATTTTAATGATCATCATGATCATGATCATCATCATCATCATCATCATCATGATCATCATCATCATCATGACCATCATGATCATGATCAGCATCATGATCATCATCATGATCATAATCATCATCATGATCATTCATCATCATCATCATCATCATGACCATCATGATCATGATCAGCATCATGATCATCATCATGATCATAATCATCATCATGATCATGATCATCATCTTCATCATGACCATCATGATTATGATCATGATGATGATCATGATCATCATGATCACGATCATCATCGTTGTCTTCATCACGATCATCATGATCATGATCATCATCATCATGATCATCTTCATGATCATCGTCATTATCGTGATCATGATCATCGTTGTCATTATCATTATCATGATCATGATCATGTTCATCATCATCATCATCAGGGTCATCATCATCACTATCATGATGATGATCATCATCATAATCGTCATCATCATCATGATCATCATCATCATCATTACCATCATCATGATCATGACTATCATCATGATCATTGTGATCGTGATCATCATCATAATCATCATCATCGTGATCATCATCATCATGATCATCATGATCATCATCATCATCATGATCATCATGATCGTCATGATCATTATCATGATCATCATCATGATGATGATGATCACAATCATCATGATCATCATCATCATGATCATCATCATCATATGATCATGATCATCATCATCATCAGAATCATGATCATCATCATGATCATGATCATCATTATCATCATAATGATCATCATCATCATGATCATCACCATCATCATCATCATTATCATTATGATTATGATCATGATCATGATCATCATCGCATCTTCTTCATCATCATCATGATTATCATCATGATCATGATCATGATGATGATGATCATCATCATCATAATCACGATCGTCATCATGATCATGATCATTATCTTCATCATGATCATGATCATGATCATCAAGATTGGGATCATGATCATCATCATCATGATCGTCATCATCATAATCGTCATGATCATTATGATCATGATCATCATCATCACGATCATGATCATCATCATGAACATAATCATCATCGTGATCATCATAATGATCAACATCATTATAATCATCATCATCCTCATCTTCATTATTATCATCATGATCATAATCATCCTCTTCATCATGATGATCATCATCATCATGATCATGATGATCACGATCATCATCATGATCATCATGATCATGATCATGATCATATCATCATGATCATGATCATCATCATCGTGATCATCATCATCATGGTAATCATCATCATGATCATCATCATGATCATCATCATGGTCATCATCATCATGATCATTTTCATGATCATGATCATCATCATCATCATCATGATCATCATCATCATGATCATCATCATATTCATCATCATCATGACCATCAAGATCATGATCAGCATCATGATCATCATCATGATCATCATGATCATAATCATCATATTGATCATGATCATCATCTTCATCATGAACATCATGATCATGATCATCATGACCACGATCATCATCATTGTCTTCTTCATGATTATCATCATCATCATCATCATCATGATCATCTTCATGATCATCATCATTATCGTGATCATGATTATCGTCGTCATTATCATGATCATGTTCATCATCATCAACATCATGGTCATCATCATCACTATCATGATCATCATCATCATCATGATCATCGTCATCATCATGATCATCATCTTCATCATGACCATCATGATTATGATCATGATGATGATCATGATCATCATGATCATGATCATCATCGTTGTCTTCATCACGATCATCATGATCATGATCATCATCATCATGATCATCTTCATGATCATCGTCATTATCGTGATCATGATCATCGTTGTCATTATCATTATCATGATCATGATCATGTTCATCATCATCATCATCAGGGTCATCATCATCACTATCATGATGATCATCATCATCATAATCGTCATCATCATCATGATCATCATCATCATCATTACCATCATCATGATCATGACTATCATCATGATCATTGTGATCGTGATCATCATCATAATCATCATCATCGTGATCATCATCATCATGATCATCATGATCATCATCATCATCATGATCATCATGATCGTCATGATCATTATCATGATCATCATCATGATGATGATGATCACAATCATCATGATCATCATCATCATGATCATCATCATCATATGATCATGATCATCATCATCATCAGAATCATGATCATCATCATGATCATGATCATCATTATCATCATAATGATCATCATCATCATGATCATCACCATCATCATCATCATTATCATTATGATTATGATCATGATCATGATCATCATCGCATCTTCTTCATCATCATCATGATTATCATCATGATCATGATCATGATGATGATGATGATCATCATCATAATCACGATCGTCATCATGATCATGATCATTATCTTCATCATGATCATGATCATGATCATCAAGATTGGGATCATGATCATCATCATCATTATCGTCATCATCATAATCGTCATGATCATTATGATCATGATCATCATCATCACGATCATGATCATCATCATGAACATAATCATCATCGTGATCATCATAATGATCAACATCATTATAATCATCATCATCCTCATCTTCATTATCATCATCATGATCATAATCATCCTCTTCATCATGATGATCATCATCATCATGATCATCATCATGGTCATCATCATCATGATCATTTTCATGATCATGATCATCATCATCATCATCATGATCATCATCATATTCATCATCATCATGACCATCAAGATCATGATCAGCATCATGATCATCATCATGATCATCATGATCATAATCATCATATTGATCATGATCATCATCTTCATCATGAACATCATGATCATGATCATCATGACCACGATCATCATCATTGTCTTCTTCATGATTATCATCATCATCATCATCATCATGATCATCTTCATGATCATCATCATTATCGTGATCATGATTATCGTCGTCATTATCATTATCATGATCATGTTCATCATCATCAACATCATGGTCATCATCATCACTATCATGATCATCATCATCATCATGATCATCGTCATCATCATGATCATCATCTTCATCATGACCATCATGATTATGATTATGATGATGATCATGATCATCATGATCATGATCATCATCGTTGTCTTCATCACGATCATCATGATCATGATCATCATCATCATGATCATCTTCATGATCATCGTCATTATCGTGATCATGATCATCGTTGTCATTATCATTATCATGATCATGATCATGTTCATCATCATCATCATCAGGGTCATCATCATCACTATCATGATGATCATCATCATCATAATCGTCATCATCATCATGATCATCATCATCATCATTACCATCATCATGATCATGACTATCATCATGATCATTGTGATCGTGATCATCATCATAATCATCATCATCGTGATCATCATCATCATGATCATCATGATCATCATCATCATCATGATCATCATGATCGTCATGATCATTATCATGATCATCATCATGATGATGATGATCACAATCATCATGATCATCATCATCATGATCATCATCATCATATGATCATGATCATCATCATCATCAGAATCATGATCATCATCATGATCATGATCATCATTATCATCATAATGATCATCATCATCATGATCATCACCATCATCATCATCATTATCATTATGATTATGATCATGATCATGATCATCATCGCATCTTCTTCATCATCATCATGATTATCATCATGATCATGATCATGATGATGATGATGATCATCATCATAATCACGATCGTCATCATGATCATGATCATTATCTTCATCATGATCATGATCATGATCATCAAGATTGGGATCATGATCATCATCATCATTATCGTCATCATCATAATCGTCATGATCATTATGATCATGATCATCATCATCACGATCATGATCATCATCATGAACATAATCATCATCGTGATCATCATAATGATCAACATCATTATAATCATCATCATCCTCATCTTCATTATCATCATCATGATCATAATCATCCTCTTCATCATGATGATCATCATCATCATGATCATGATGATCACGATCATCATCATGATCATCATGATTATGATCATCATGATCATGATCATGATCATCATCATCGTGATCATCATCATCATCATCGTGATCATCATCATCATGATCATCATCATGGTCATCATCATCATGATCATCATCATGATCATCATCATGATCATCATCATGGTCATCATCATCATGATCATTTTCATGATCATGATCATCATCATCATCATCATGATCATCATCATATTCATCATCATCATGACCATCAAGATCATGATCAGCATCATGATCATCATCATGATCATCATGATCATAATCATCATATTGATCATGATCATCATCTTCATCATGAACATCATGATCATGATCATCATGATCACGATCATCATCATTGTCTTCTTCATGATTATCATCATCATCATCATCATCATGATCATCTTCATGATCATCATCATTATCGTGATCATGATTATCGTCGTCATTATCATTATCATGATCATGTTCATCATCATCAACATCATGGTCATCATCATCACTATCATGATCATCATCATCATCATGATCATCGTCATCATCATGATCATCATCATCATCATCACCATCATCACGATAATGACTATCATCATGATCATTGTGATGGTGATCATCATCATCATCATCATCGTGATCATCATGATCATGATGATCATCATCATCATGATCATGATCATCATCATCATCATGATCATCATGATCGTCATGATCATCATTATGATGATGATGACCACAATCATCATGATCATCATCATCATGATTATCCCTACTGATTTTCAAATGGAAAATTGTATTTCAATGATTTTCTCTGAAAACTTTACTCCAAATTTCAAATATCTTTATAAGAGTTTCAGTGATGAAACAATTAGAAAAGATTGGTTTTTAAAATTTGACAAAGAATTTCGAATAAAATTAATTGATATTTGGAAAGAAGAACTTCAAAACAAATACAGGTCAAACATTTCTCTTTTAAATTGGTTTGACACTTATTGCAAAATAAACAATATTTGTAACATTTCTGATGATGTTTATTCTTTAAATCAGATTAATGTTCAAAAAAGTATTTACAAAAAATGGGAACTTGACAATGGTGTTATTGTTTCCTCTGTTCATCCTCCTTTACAAAATATAAAGATTTCTTTAGAAAAAGGTAAAATCCCAGCTACCCCTTTTCGAACAGGAGAGGGAGATGTTGCTAAGGATGTCAAAAAAGTTATTGAACAAAATAATTTTTCAAATCAAATTCTTCATACTATTGCAGAACAGGTGGATAGCCTATCGGTGAAATTAGATTCAAAACCCTTTGATTCCAAATTTCCAAATAGTATTTCTACTCCTCATTTTATTCCGAGGAGCCTCCCTACTAATATTGAAAAGAATTTGCAACTCCCTGCATGTTCTAGCCTTATAGATAGAATTTTAAAAAAGCTCGTTGAAACTTCATCCTCCCAAAACAATGAAGCTTCAACCTCTTATACTTCAAAAGCCACTACTCCTCATGTTTCAAACATTAATTGTTTGGACAAAGCCAAAAAGATTTCATCAAAAATCTCTTATGAATCAGAATCTGATAATAATGAGATTAATAAAATCCGCTTTCAATCTGGAACAAAAGCCTTTTATAATAATAGATATTCCCCTCCGGATATTCTATTCGAAGAAAGAGCTCATTTCAAAAGCAATGCCAAATACGATGGCCAATCTATCCATGAATGGAACATAGATGGCAAATCAGAATATGAAATCCTTAATACTCTTCAAGAAATGGGTATGGCTAGAGTTGCTTATAAAGCCCAGAATCAAAGAGAAGAGAGCGCCGCCGCTCTTATTATTACTGGCTTCACTGGTCAGTTAAAAAATTGGTGGGATAACTCCCTTACTCTCACCGACAAACAAAATATTCTTCAACATACCATTGAAGTTGAAGAACCTGATGGTACTATTATTTCAAAGAATGATGCTTGTGACATGTTGATACTCACTATTGGCATGTATTTCATTGGTAATCCTAAAGAAGAACTTGATTCAACACAAGTTGTATTATCTAATATCAGATGTCCTACATTATCTGATTATAGATGGTACAAAGATGTTTTCCTCACTCATATTTTAAAAAGAAATGATTGCAATGCTTCATTTTGGAAAGAAAGATTCATAGCTGGACTTCCTAAACTTTTCGGTGAAAGAATTCATCAAAAGCTTAAGGAAGCTACTGGTCAAAGTGACATTCCTTTTGAAACAATTACATATGGTCAATTATTTGCTTTCGTCAAAAAAGAAGGAATAGCTTTGTGTTCAGAATTAAAAATACAATCTAAGTACGGATCTGAAAAGAATACATACCGTGAGGAGATTGGTTCATTCTGCGAAGCTTTTGGATTACAAAAGATTCAAGCTCCTTCTTCAAGATTAAAAACAAAGCATTTTCCTAAAAAAGTTATAAAAATGATTTCAAAGAAAAATTTTACAAAAGGTCTAAATTTTCAAAAAGAAAAACTTTTAAAAAGAATTTTGATAATTTTCAATTTACTTGTTTCAAATGTCACAAAAAAGGTCATAAAGCTAATGAATGCTCTTTACAAAAGAAGATTAATGAGATATTTCATGATGATGAAATCCTGAGAGACAAGATTTCTTCATTATTAATTTCTGATGGTAATTCTCAAAATGAATATTCAAATGATTCTAATTCAAGTTCTGATTTAGAAGAAGTTTTCACAAGCTCAGAATCTGAAATAGACAAGTCCTCTTGTCAAGGATTCTGCCCATTAAACATTAATGTCATTTCAAAAGACAATACGGAACAAGAACTCTTGTTCGATCTTATTGATAAAGTTCCTGATCTAGAAGAAAAACAAAAATATCTTCTTAGATTAAGGAATATTGTTCTTAACAATCATCCTCCTAATAAAGAAAAACCTCCTATTATCATTGAACCATTCAGTATTTCAAAGCTCTTCAACAAAGCTCCTACCTCTTCTTTAATCACAACAGATATTACTATTAATGATCTTCAGCGAGAGATTAATACTCTGAAAGCTGAAATTCAAAACCTCTATTCTGAGATTAATAATCTTCATTCCAAAGATTTGGATTTAGAAACCAAATTATCTATTTTCAAAAGTACTTTTGATATTCCTACTTTTGATATTCCTGAAAGCTCTTCAAAAAACCAAGTGATAGATACTTTGGATAAAAGAGGTAAACTTTGAAATTCTTTTTGAATTGAAATAGTCTCTTCATGAGTTTTGACTGAAAAAGCAGTTTTGAAATCAAGAGTACCAATATGATACATAGTCTCAATTTGTTGTTCAGGTATAGTCCAATTATTATCCTGTATATGCAATTCATGCGATTGAACAATATTAGAGCTACTTGAACTGTGTTTCGAAAATAAATTTCTAAATCTTGATGCCATGAATAACTTGTTGTAACAACAATAAGTTCTAATTGTTTTGCTAAAAGTATATGAATATTACTTGTCAACAATAAGTAAGTATTTGCTTTGCTATAAATGCGGGAACACTACCGGGACCACCAATTCACCAGGCTGACCAACGGATTCACGCTTACCAACACACCTTCTAGTGCAGCAAATAATACTTATGAATCCAGTAAATATTCAGAACCTTAGTTCAACAATTAATACTTATGAAATTATCACAAGTATTCAGTAATCAAAATTTTTGAAATTGTTTTTTCGTATCACAACCAAACAGGCTCTGATACCATCTCGGAATGGATCGGCACGAACAGGATAATTGTATGCATGAATATGGACATGGTATGAATTATCAGAGTATGAATGTAAATAACAAATTGAAAACAATAAAACTTTGAATAAAACTTACTTTGAATTAATGGAGATATGAATTACAAGGATTGAATACAGAGATTTGAAAGGGATATGAAAGGTTTATAGGAATATTGGAATACAAGGATTAGAATTTATGCTTAGGATTTTTCAGATGAAATTGTTCGATGTTTACAATGAAATAAACTGACTTATTTATAGTCAGAGTCTTCTCTTGAATCTGCATTTGAATTTGAATTTGATCTGCATTTGATCACAGGCTGAGTGCGGTTGTTGAAATGTCTTCATTAGTTGTTGGAATAGTGACTGCTACAGTGATGTGTCGGCTGCTACAGTGATGTGAACAGTGACTTCGACTGCTACAGTGATATGAATAGTGACCTTTGCTACAGTGCTTGGCTGCTTGCTTTTTTGAATAGTGAATGGCTGCTTTTGATTGATTCGTCCATCTTTTGACAAAGTGGAAGACAGCTTTTGAATTCGGTACCTACTTTTGAATAAAATGACCAGAGTGGTTGGTCTGTTTTATCAAAATTATTGAGTACTCGTTTCACCGAGAAACTTCTGACTCAACATTTTAATAATTCTATCAGATGAGAGGAATTTTGAATTTTTCTTCTTTTCTTTTTGTTTTTCTCTTTTTTCTTTTTCTTTTTCTCTCTTTTTCTTTTCTTTTGAATTTTTCTTTTCTTTCTTTTTCTTTTCTTTTGAATTTTTCTTTTTCTTTTCTTTCTTTTTCTTTTTCTTTTCTTTTGAATTTTTTGGAGATAGTCACAAATCAAAAGGGTCTTGCCCACAAGGACCACCAAAAGGATCAAATTCTGATTTTGAGCTTTCTGATGAAATGTCTTCAGCTTCAAAATTCATCTTCTTGAATTTACAGAATTGAAGATATTCTTTGAAGGTTTCTGGGTCTTTCTCCATCATTTGAAATACTTCAATCTGTTCTTTAGAGAGGGAACAGACATTAGCTTCTTTCTTCTTTTTGTTCTTGCTGGTTGATGAATCATTGCTGGCTGGTTTCTCCCATTGAGGTTTTTCACCAGTGGTAATAAAAGTTTTGACAACTTGAAGGTTGCAATATTTTGTAGAGTAATTTGTCCACCATTTGACTTTGAATTCTCTAACAATAGAGAGAGGATTTGGAAGAGGGAAAAATTGTTTGAAGGCAAAGCTCCAACAAATTATCCAAGGGACTTTGAATTCAGAAAAAAAAATGGATTTCTGTAAGAGATCTTTCAACAGGGGTTTTTGAGTTTTTTGTAGTATAATATGAGTAGGCTTCCATGACATCTGGAGGGAGAATGGAAGGTATAGGTCCAAAATCCATCCACCATTCTAAGAACCAGATAGGAAAAGTAGTTTTTATGAAATCTGGATGAAAGGTAAAGAACCATGAATGATCGAATGGTCTAAAAAGAAAGGTTCTAAACCAAGCCATTTTGTAATCAGGATAATTATATCCTCTGGGATTATAAGGAATAGAAAAATGTTTTTCATTGAATGGAAAGGTCCATTCGTCTGATTTGAAAACTCTTTTGATAATGCATTTTGAATAAGAGATACGATCTGGATTTGTAGGGTCAGAAGTATGAACCAATTCAATAGATCCAGAGTCGACAAGAATGAATTCATAAAAATTTTGAGTTTTTAAAGGATTGTCAGGATACCATTGACATCCTTTAGGAAAATACTTTAAAATAATACCCTTTAAAGTAACTAGATCTGGAGCATTATGATATCTAGTGAGGGTTATGTTATGAATATTGGGTTTGGTAATATAGGTTTTTGATGGTGAGTTTCTGGAGGTACTTGAACTGGGTATTTGAGTAGGAGTTGTGGGTGCTTTAACAGCTTGAGAATAAGAAGGAGAAGGTAAACTTGGAAAATCAGAAAGGGCTTGAAATTGGTTAACATTAACCAAGGATTTTGAATAGTTTTGAGAAGTTTGAGGTCTGAGTTTACTCATGGTTTTCTGCAGGATAAATTCTTGGGTTAGGATGATAGGTAAGGGTAATGAATCATCATCTCCTTTGATGTCCTTTATATAGACATGAAATAATAATTTTATATAAAAATATTTTTGAAAATTTTCTTTTATACAATGAATAATTTGCTTTATGAATGTATGAGATGCATGATTAGTATGAATTCTTTGTATAAGAATACTACTATACCTGCTATTAAAGTCATAAGACCTTGATGCCTTAGGTATAGGTATTTTTAAACAAAAAATTGAATTATCCTGAACTTTTATCTTTTTAATGAGATTAATATGAATATCAGACTCAATGTAAATAATAGAGAGATCAGAATAAAGGAATGTGAAAACAGTTTTGTATTTGTCTTCTTCTCTGATCTGTGTCTGCCAAAAGCCAGACTTAAGATCGAATTTTGAAAAAATGCATGCTTTATGCAATCTTTTGATCAGATCTCTTTTATTAGGAATAGGATCATGATTCATTTGAATAGGTCTTGCTTTTGCTATTATAGATTTTTCATTGAAACCAGTAATATAAGATAAAGAAACAATATGCTTCTTTCTTTCCCAGAAAGCATTGGGAAGATCAGAGCATACTTCTTTTTTCAAAACATTTTCGAAATCTAAAATTCTGTTTTGAATATCCTTTTTAAGAAGTTCATTTTCAATACAAAAGTAAGAAACTTCTTCTTTGAGAAAATCTATATGAGATTTTTTGAATTCAATAGCATTAATATGAGAAATATAGTAATTTTGAAGAAGAGATACTTCTCTTTCCTTGATAGGATTAACAAATTTGAAATGAATATCTTTTCCCATGATATTGGTAGTAATACCAGTACCATCGACTTTGAAAGGATAAATAATAGTCAAGAAGGGGTTACCCAAAATAATATCTTGACTTAGATTTTTTACAAGAATGAAATTAGTTTTGAAACAATAACCATTATTGCAAATGAAAGCTTTTGAAAGTTTGTATTTAATATGAAGAGGAGTAGCATTAGCTGCCACAAGCCTTTCATTAGTTTTTTCAAAAAAATTTGAAGGAATAAGACCTTCTCTTATGCAATTCTGATCAGCTCCACTATCTATAAGACAGGAAGCACTGATCTGAAAGTCATCAATAATTAAATTTATAATTGAATACCATTTTTGAAAAGCTATGTGTTCGATACAATGAAATCTCGGAATGGATCGGCACGAACAGGATAATTGTATGCATGAATATGGACATGGTATGAATTATCAGAGTATGAATGTAAATAACAAATTGAAAACAATAAAACTTTGAATAAAACTTACTTTGAATTAATGGAGATATGAATTACAAGGATGGAATACAGAGATTTGAAAGAGATATGAAAGGTTTATAGGAATATTGGAATACAAGGATTGGAATTTATGCTTAGGATTTTTCAGATGAAATTGTTCGATTGTTTACAATGAAATAAACTGACTTATTTATAGTCAGAGTCTTCCTTTGAATCTGAATTTGAATTTGAATTTGATCTGCATTTGATCACAGGTTGAGTGCGGTTGTTGAAATGTCTTCATTAGTTGTTGGAATAGTGACTGCTACAGTGATGTGTCGGCTGCTACAGTGATGTGGACAGTGACTTCGACTGCCACAGTGATATGAATAGTGACCTTTGCTACAGTGCTTGGCTGCTTGCTTTTTTGAATAGTGAATGGCTGCTTTTGATTGATTCGTTCATCTTTTGACAAAGTGGAAGACAGCTTTTGAATTCGGTACCTGCTTTTGAATAAAATGACCAGAGTAGTTGGTCTGTTTTATCAAAATTATTGAGTACTCATTTCACCGAGAAACTTCTGACTCAACATTTTAATAATTCTATCGGATGAGAGGAATTTTGAATTTTTCTTCTTTTCTTTTTGTTTTTCTCTTTTTTCTTTTTATTTTTCTCTCTTTTTCTTTTCTTTTGAATTTTTCTTTTCTTTCTTTTTCTTTTCTTTTGAATTTTTCTTTTTCTTTTCTTTCTTTTTCTTTTCTTTTGAATTTTTAGAAGATAGTCACAAATCAGGATCACCATATTCTGATTCCTCTGATGAACTTGCTTCTGAATTGTTGCTGCTTGGAGACCACCACCATGTAAAATAGTAGGGTTTGCAAATCTCTTTTGGACTTTGATTAGATCTTCTTTTCCATTGAAGATGTCCAGGAATTCTTCCCTGGATTTCTGTAAAACTTTGAATTTCTGCTATATTCCTTAAAACATCTTTTGAGCATAAAATTGTCTCTTGGCGTAAATCTTCTAGATATTCTTCATGAGAATATTTGCTTCTGGCTAATGTTCTTTCCCATGATCTTTGATAACTATTTTGAAATCTTTCATTTGCTACATGTTCCTTTTCGGCTATTTGTCTATACAAAATATTGTAATATTGTTGTATAGAACTATTCTTTCCATCATAGTATTTTGGCCAAAAAGTGCTATTACTCCAATTTTGAATATGGTAAGAAGTACCATCATCAGCTTGAATAAGAGTTCTATTTTGATGGTTGGGTTTGGAATATATACTAGAATCAAATTCTAGTATTGCAGGTGATTTGGGAATGGTTTTATCAAAAGGTTTGGTATAACAAGGGTTTGAATGTAAACACTTAGGAGTCTTATGGTTATCAAGCTGAGAAAATGAAGGTTTAGTAGTACTAGGGAATTCTGAAAGGTTTGGAAAGTTAGTATTTCCTAAGGGATTTGAATAAATTTGAGAAGCTTGAAACTTGGATTCACTCATGATTTTTCTGCAGGATTTTGAAGAAACTCTCTAGTTAGGAAATCAGGTAATGAATTATTATCTCCTTTGATATATTCAATATTAAAATCAAAACATGAAAGTATAGCTTGCCATCTAGCAAAGATTTGTTTTGAAACAATATTTTTGACATCTTTTTGTAAAACTTCTTTTGCAGATTTGCAATCAATTCTAAGAAGAAAATTTTTATTGAAAATATCGTCTTGGAATTTTGTAATGCACAAAACTATTGAAAGTATTTCTTTTTTGATAGTAGAATAATTCTTTTGGGAATCATTCCAAACGCCAGAATGAAAACGAACAAGTTGTTCAATGAATGTATGAGATGCATGATCATTTTGAATTCTTTGTTTAAGGATACCTCCATAACCAATATCAGAGGCGTCAGTCTCAATAATCATGAATGCCTCAGGTTTAGGTATTCCTAAACAAGGAAGTGACTTAACCTGAACTTTAATCTGTTTAACAATATTAGTATGAATATCTGACCAAGAATCAGGATTCTTTTTTAATCTTTGAAAAAGAGGTTTACAAACAATTCTAAGTTTTGGAAAAAATTCAGACACATAATTTAAGCAACCTAAAAATCTTTGTAACTGATTTTTATCCTTAATAATATCAGGAAATTTGTCAGCAAATTCAATTGCTCTAGAAATGGGTTTTATAGTGCCTTTTGAAATATCGTAACCCAAAAATCTAACTTTTGTTTGAAAAAGCTTAATTTTAGGGGCAGAAATGACTAAACCATTCTTTTTGCAAATATGAATAAAAGTTTTGAGATGTTTGAAATGCTGCTCTATATTTTGAGAAAATATCAAAATATCATCTATATAAACAATAGAGAAATCAGAATAGTTATTGAAAATATCATTCATAATATTTTGAAATTCAGAAGGAGCATTTTTTAAACCAAATGGCATTACATTCCATTCGTAATGACCAAAAGGAACTGTGAAAGCAGTTTTGTATTTGTCTTCTTCTCTGATCTGTATCTGCCAAAAGCCAGACTTAAGATCGAATTTTGAAAAAATGCATGCTTTATGCAATCTTTTGATCAGATCTCTTTTATTAGGAATAGGATATCTAATCCATTCCAGAACATCATTGAGTGGTTTGTAATTAATGACGAGTCTGGGGACTCCTCTTTCCTTTTCTGCTTGATTATTAACATAAAAGGCAGGACAACTCCAAGGTGACTTAGAGGGCCTTATGAGCTTTTTGGAAAGAAGGGATTTGATTTCATCTTTGCAGATGTTGAGAAGATCATGATTCATCTGAATAGGTCTTGCTTTTGTTATTATAGATTTTTCATTGAAACCAGTAATATAAGGTAAAGAAACAATATGCTTCTTTCTTTCCCAGAAAGCATTGGGAAGATCAGAGCATACTTCTTTTTTCAAAATATTTTCGAAATCTAAAATTCTGTTTTGAATATCCTTTTTAAGAAGTTCATTTTCAATACGAAAGTAAGAAACTTCTTCTTTGAGAAAATCTATATGAGATTTTTTGAATTCAATAGCATTAATATGAGAAATATAGTAATTTTGAAGAAGAGATACTTCTCTTTCCTTGATAGGATTAACAAATTTGAAATGAATATCTTTTCCCATGATATTGGTAGTAATACCAGTACCATCAACTTTGAAAGGATAAATAATAGTCAAGAAGGGGTTACCCAAAATAATATCTTGACTTAGATTTTTTACAAGAATGAAATTGGTTTTGAAACAATAACCATTATTGCAAATGAAAGCTTTTGAAAGTTTGTATTTAATATGAAGAGGAGTAGCATTAGCTGCCACAAGCCTTTCATTAGTTTTTTCATAATAAATTGAAGGAATAAGACCTTCTCTTATGCAATTCTGATCAGCTCCACTATCTATAAGACAGGAAGCACTGATCTGAAAGTCATCAATAATTAAATTTATAATTGAATACCATTTTTGAAAAGCTATGTGTTCGATACTTTGAATAGCTTCATTGTCTGAAGTACCCAATGTAGTATCTATCACTTGGTTTTTTGAAGAGCTTTCAGGAATATCAAAAATAGGAATATCAAAAGTATTTTTGAAAATAGATAATTTGGTTTCTAAATCCAAATCTTTGGAATGAAGATTATTAATCTCAGAATAGAGGTTTTGAATTTCAGCTTTCAGAGTATTAATCTCTCGCTGAAGATCATTAATAGTAATATCTGTTGTGATTAAAGAAGAGGTAGGAGCTTTGTTGAAGAGCTTTGAAATACTGAATGGTTCAATGATAATAGGAGGTTTTTCTTTATTAGGAGGATGATTGTTAAGTACAATATTCCTTAATCTAAGAAGATATTTTTGTTTTTCTTCTAGATCAGGAACTTTATCAATAAGATCGAACAAGAGTTCTTGTTCAGTATTGTCTTTTGAAATGACATTAATGTTTAATGGACAGAATCCTTGACAAGAGGACTTGTCTATTTCAGATTCTGAGCTTGTGAAAACTTCTTCTAAATCAGAACTTGAATTAGAATCATTTGAATATTCATTTTGAGAATTACCATCAGAAATTAATAATGAAGAAATCTTGTCTCTCAGGATTTCATCATCATGAAATATCTCATTAATCTTCTTTTGTAAAGAGCATTCATTAGCTTTATGACCTTTTTTGTGACATTTGAAACAAGTAAATTGAAAATTATCAAAATTCTTTTTAAAAGTTTTTCTTTTTGAAAATTTAGACCTTTTGTAAAATTTTTCTTTGAAATCATTTTTATAACGTTTTTTAGGAAAATGCTTTCTTTTTAATCTTGAAGAAGGAGCTTGAATCTTTCTTTCCAAAATGAAGCATTGCAATCATTTCTTTTTAAAATATGAGTGAGGAAAACATCTTTGTACCATCTATAATCAGATAATGTAGGACATCTGATATTAGATAATACAACTTGTGTTGAATCAAGTTCTTCTTTAGGATTACCAATGAAATACATGCCAATAGTGAGTATCAACATGTCACAAGCATCATTCTTTGAAATAATAGTACCATCAGGTTCTTCAACCTCAATGGTATGTTGAAGAATATTTTGTTTGTCGGTGAGAGTAAGGGAGTTATCCCACCAGTTTTTTAACTGACCAGTGAAGCCAGTAATAATAAGAGCGGCGGCGCTCTCTTCTCTTTGATTCTGGGCTTTATAAGCAACTCTAGCCATACCCATTTCTTGAAGAGTATTAAGGATTTCATATTCTGATTTGCCATCTATGTTCCATTCATGGATAGATTGGCCATCGTATTTGGCATTGCTTTTGAAATGAGCTCTTTCTTCGAATAGAATATCCAGAGGGGAATATCTATTATTATAAAAGGCTTTTGTTCCAGATTGAAAGCGGATTTTATTAATCTCATTATTATCAGATTCTGATTCATAAGAGATTTTTGATGAAATCTTTTTGGCTTTGTCCAAACAATTAATGGTTGAAACATGAGGAGTAGTGGCTTTTGAAGTATAAGAGGTTGAAGCTTCATTGTTTTGGGAGGATGAAGTTTCAACGAGCTTTTTTGAAATTCTATCTATAAGGCTAGAACTTGCAGGGAGTTGCAAATTCTTTTCAATATTAGTAGGGAGGCTCCTCGGAATAAAATGAGGAGTAGAAATACTATTTGGAAATTTGGAATCAAAGGGTTTTGAATCTAATTTCACCGATAGGCTATCCACCTGTTCTGCAATAGTATGAAGAATTTGATTTGAAAAATTATTTTGTTCAATAACTTTTTTGACATCCTTAGCAACATCTCCCTCTCCTGTTCGAAAAGGGGTAGCTGGGATTTTACCTTTTTCTAAAGAAATCTTTATATTTTGTAAAGGAGGATGAACAGAGGAAACAATAACACCATTGTCAAGTTCCCATTTTTTGTAAATACTTTTTTGAACATTAATCTGATTTAAAGAATAAACATCATCAGAAATGTTACAAATATTGTTTATTTTGCAATAAGTGTCAAACCAATTTAAAAGAGAAATGTTTGACCTGTATTTGTTTTGAAGTTCTTCTTTCCAAATATCATTTAATTTTATTCGAAATTCTTTGTCAAATTTTAAAAACCAATCTTTTCTAATTGTTTCATCACTGAAACTCTTATAAAGATATTTGAAATTTGGAGTAAAGTTTTCAGAGAAAATCATTGAAATACAATTTTCCATTTGAAAATCAGTAGGAGAACATGCAGTAGGGGAACCTGGGTTAACAGATTCTTGATAAGAAGGAATTGGAGTTTTGAAATTGACTTTGTAGTTTTTATAACCAGAGTTATCAGAAAAAGAGGCTCTGGAATTGATTTCTTGAATCCTGATGTTGGGAACAACATCATTCTGTCTCATAGAGTTGAATCTGAGAAGTAATCTTCCTTCAGAGTCTTCCTCTATTTCGGAGACTTCGTGTCTTTCAATTCCTCTTGGTATTTGAGGATTATTGATTATGAATTCATTGGGAATGGTTATTTCATTCCACTTGAGTCTTTTGGGGACAAAGTAATTAGAGCTGTCTGCTTCTATTTGAAGCATAACAGTTTCTTCTTTGGATGTAGGATGCATAATGAATTTTGGATTGAGCTGTGAAGACATAACGCGAAAATAAACACGATATATAACAGCAAAATTTTTGCAAAGATTTTTGAATTCATTGCTCTGTAAATGAATATCAAGAATTAATGAATCTATTAATAAAGGATCTGTAATATCAACAGAGAAATCAGGAGCACAATTGAAATAAATCGGACCATTGCAAATATTTGTTTGAATCATAGCTAGTAAAGAAGATTTGTATCTTTTTAACCTGTTGTCCCTTAAAGCAAGGTAAACAGGAGCATCAACGCCAATATGAACAAGAGGTTTAATAGCAACTTGAATTAAACCAAAATGAATATATCTGAAACCTTTTTCCAAATATTTTTTAATAGATACTTTGGATAAAAGAGGTAAACTTTGAAATTCTTTTTGAATTGAAATAGTCTCTTCATGAGTTTTGACTGAAAAAGCAGTTTTGAAATCAAGAGTACCAATATGATACATAGTCTCAATTTGTTGTTCAGGTATAGTCCAATTTGAGTAATTATTATCCTGTATATGCAATTCATGCGATTGAACAATATTAGAGCTACTTGAACTGTGTTTCGAAAATAAATTTCTAAATCTTGATGCCATGAATAACTTGTTGTAACAATAATAAGTTCTAATTGTTTTGCTAAAAGTATATGAATATTACTTGTCAACAATAAGTAAGTATTTGCTTTGCTATAAATGCGGGAACACTACCGGGACCACCAATTCACCAGGCTGACCAACGGATTCACGCTTACCAAGACACCTTCTAGTGCAGCAAATAATACTTATGAATCCAGTAAATATTCAGAACCTTAGTTCAACAATTAATACTTATGAAATTATCACAAGTATTCAGTAATCAAAATTTTGAAATTGTTTTTTCGTATCACAACCAAACAGGCTCTGATACCATCTCGGAATGGATCGGCACGAACAGGATAATTGTATGCATGAATATGGACATGGTATGAATTATCAGAGTATGAATGTAAATAACAAATTGAAAACAAAAAAACTTTGAATAAAACTTACTTTGAATTAATGGAGATATCTCGGAATGGATCGGCACGAACAGGATAATTGTATGCATGAATATGGACATGGTATGAATTATCAGAGTATGAATGTAAATAACAAATTGAAAACAATAAAACTTTGAATAAAACTTACTTTGAATTAATGGAGATATGAATTACAAGGATTGAATACAGAGATTTGAAAGGGATATGAAAGGTTTATAGGAATATTGGAATACAAGGATTGGAATTTATGCTTAGGATTTTTCAGATGAAATTGTTCTATTCTTTACAATGAAATAAACTGACTTATTTATAGTCAGAGTCTTCCTTTGAATCTGAATTTGAATTTGAATTTGATCTGCATTTGATCACAGGTTGAGTGCGGTTGTTGAAATGTCTTCATTAGTTGTTGGAATAGTGACTGCTACAGTGATGTGTCGGCTGCTACAATGATGTGTCGGCTGCTACAGTGATGTGAACAGTGACTTCGACTGCTACAGTGATATGAATAGTGACCTTTGCTACAGTGCTTGGCTGCTTGCTTTTTTGAATAGTGAATGGCTGCTTTTGATTGATTCATCCATCTTTTGACAAAGTGGAAGATAGCTTTTGAATTCGGTACCTGCTTTTGAATAAAATGACCAGAGTAGTTGGTCTGTTTTATCAAAATTATTGAGTACTCGTTTCACCGAGAAACTTCTGACTCAACATTTTAATAATTCTATCGGATAAGAGGAATTTTGAATTTTTCTTCTTTTCTTTTTGTTTTTCTCTTTTTTCTTTTTGTTTTTCTCTCGTTTTCTTTTCTTTTGAATTTTTCTTTTCTTTCTTTTTCTTTTCTTTTGAATTTTTCTTTTTCTTTTCTTTCTTTTTCTTTTCTTTTGAATTTTTAGAAGATAGTCACAAATCAGGATCACCATATTCTGATTCCTCTGATGAACTTGCTTCTGAATTGTTGCTGCTTGGAGACCACCACCATGTAAAATAGTAGGGTTTGCAAATCTCTTTTGGACTTTGATTAGATCTTCTTTTCCATTGAAGATGTCCAGGAATTCTTCCCTGGATTTCTGTAAAACTTTGAATTTCTGCTATATTCCTTGAAACATCTTTTGAGCATAAAATTGTCTCTTGGCGTAAATCTTCTAGATATTCTTCATGAGAATATTTGCTTCTGGCTAATGTTCTTTCCCATGATCTTTGATAACTATTTTGAAATCTTTCATTTGCTACATGTTCCTTTTCGGCTATTTGTCTATACAAAATATTGTAATATTGTTGTATAGAACTATTCTTTCTATCATAGTATTTTGGCCAAAAAGTGCTATTACTCCAATTTTGAATATGGTAAGAAGTACCATCATCAGCTTGAATAAGAGTTCTATTTTGATGGTTGGGTTTGGAATATATACTAGAATCAAATTCTAGTATTGCAGGTGATTTGGGAATGGTTTTATCAAAAGGTTTGGTATAACAAGGGTTTGAATGTAAACACTTAGGAGTCTTATGGTTATCAAGCTGAGAAAATGAAGGTTTAGTAGTACTAGGGAATTCTGAAAGGTTTGGAAAGTTAGTATTTCCTAAGGGCTTTGAATAAATTTGAGAAGCTTGAAACTTGGATTCACTCATGATTTTTCTGCAGGATTTTGAAGAAACTCTCTAGTTAGGAAATCAGGTAATGAATTATTATCTCCTTTGATATATTCAATATTAAAATCAAAACATGAAAGTATAGCTTGCCATCTAGCAAAGATTTGTTTTGAAACAATATTTTTGACATCTTTTTGTAAAACTTCTTTTGCAGATTTGCAATCAATTCTAAGAAGAAATTTTTTATTGAAAATATCATCTTGGAATTTTGTAATGCACAAAACTATTGAAAGTATTTCTTTTTTGATAGTAGAATAATTCTTTTGGGAATCATTCCAAACGCCAGAATGAAAACGAACAAGTTGTTCAATGAATGTATGAGATGCATGATCATTTTGAATTCTTTGTTTAAGGATACCTCCATAACCAATATCAGAGGCGTCAGTCTCAATAATCATGAATGCCTCAGGTTTAGGTATTCCTAAACAAGGAAGTGACTTAACCTGAACTTTAATCTGTTTAACAATATTAGTATGAATATCTGACCAAGAATCAGGATTCTTTTTTAATCTTTGAAAAAGAGGTTTACAAACAATTCTAAGTTTTGGAAAAAATTCAGACACATAATTTAAGCAACCTAAAAATCTTTGTAACTGATTTTTATCCTTAATAATATCAGGAAATTTGTCAGCAAATTCAATTGCTCTAGAAATGGGTTTTATAGTGCCTTTTGAAATATCGTAACCCAAAAATCTAACTTTTGTTTGAAAAAGCTTAATTTTAGGGGCAGAAATGACTAAACCATTCTTTTTGCAAATATGAATAAAAGTTTTGAGATGTTTGAAATGATGCTCTATATTTTGAGAAAATATCAAAATATCATCTATATAAACAATAGAGAAATCAGAATAGTTATTGAAAATATCATTCATAATATTTTGAAATTCAGAAGGAGCATTTTTTAAACCAAATGGCATTACATTCCATTCGTAATGACCAAAAGGAACTGTGAAAGCAGTTTTGTATTTGTCTTCTTCTCTGATCTGTATCTGCCAAAAGCCAGACTTAAGATCGAATTTTGAAAAAATGCATGCTTTATGCAATCTTTTGATCAGATCTCTTTTATTAGGAATAGGATATCTAATCCATTCCAGAACATCATTGAGTGGTTTGTAATTAATGACGAGTCTGGGGACTCCTCTTTCCTTTTCTGCTTGATTATTAACATAAAAGGCAGGACAACTCCAAGGTGACTTAGAGGGCCTTATGAGCTTTTTGGAAAGAAGGGATTTGATTTCATCTTTGTAGATGTTGAGAAGATCATGATTCATCTGAATAGGTCTTGCTTTTGTTATTATAGATTTTTCATTGAAACCAGTAATATAAGGTAAAGAAACAATATGCTTATTTCTTTCCCAGAAAGCATTGGGAAGATCAGAGCATACTTCTTTTTTCAAAATATTTTCGAAATCTAAAATTCTGTTTTGAATATCCTTTTTAAGAAGTTCATTTTCAATACGAAAGTAAGAAACTTATTCTTTGAGAAAATCTATATGAGATTTTTTGAATTCAATAGCATTAATATGAGAAATATAGTAATTTTGAAGAAGAGATACTTCTCTTTCCTTGGTAGGATTAACAAATTTGAAATGAATATCTTTTCCCATGATATTGGTAGTAATACCAGTACCATCAACTTTGAAAGGATAAATAATAGTCAAGAAGGGGTTACCCAAAATAATATCTTGACTTAGATTTTTTACAAGAATGAAATTGGTTTTGAAACAATAACCATTATTGCAAATGAAAGCTTTTGAAAGTTTGTATTTAATATGAAGAGGAGTAGCATTAGCTGCCACAAGCCTTTCATTAGTTTTTTCATAATAAATTGAAGGAATAAGACCTTCTCTTATGCAATTCTGATCAGCTCCACTATCTATAAGACAGGAAGCACTGATCTGAAAGTCATCAATAATTAAATTTATAATTGAATACCATTTTTGAAAAGCTATGTGTTCGATACTTTGAATAGCTTCATTGTCTGAAGTACCCAATGTAGTATCTATCACTTGGTTTTTTGAAGAGCTTTCAGGAATATCAAAAATAGGAATATCAAAAGTATTTTTGAAAATAGATAATTTGGTTTCTAAATCCAAATCTTTGGAATGAAGATTATTAATCTCAGAATAGAGGTTTTGAATTTCAGCTTTCAGAGTATTAATCTCTCGCTGAAGATCATTAATAGTAATATCTGTTGTGATTAAAGAAGAGGTAGGAGCTTTGTTGAAGAGCTTTGAAATACTGAATGGTTCAATGATAATAGGAGGTTTTTCTTTATTAGGAGGATGATTGTTAAGAACAATATTCCTTAATCTAAGAAGATATTTTTGTTTTTCTTCTAGATCAGGAACTTTATCAATAAGATCGAACAAGAGTTCTTGTTCAGTATTGTCTTTTGAAATGACATTAATGTTTAATGGGCAGAATCCTTGACAAGAGGACTTGTCTATTTCAGATTCTGAGCTTGTGAAAACTTCTTCTAAATCAGAACTTGAATTAGAATCATTTGAATATTCATTTTGAGAATTACCATCAGAAATTAATAATGAAGAAATCTTGTCTCTCAGGATTTCATCATCATGAAATATCTCATTAATCTTCTTTTGTAAAGAGCATTCATTAGCTTTATGACCTTTTTTGTGACATTTGAAACAAGTAAATTGAAAATTATCAAAATTCTTTTTAAAAGTTTTTCTTTTTGAAAATTTAGACCTTTTGTAAAATTTTTCTTTGAAATCATTTTTATAACGTTTTTTAGGAAAATGCTTTGTTTTTAATCTTGAAGAAGGAGCTTGAATCTTTTGTAATCCAAAAGCTTCGCAGAATGAACCAATCTCCTTATGGTATCTATTCTTTTCAGATCCGTACTTAGATTGTATTTTTAATTCTGAACACAAAGCTAGTCCTTCTTTTTTGACGAAAGCAAATAATTGACCATATGTAATTGTTTCAAAAGGAATGTCACTTTGACCAGTAGCTTCCTTAAGCTTTTGATGAATTCTTTCACCGAAAAGTTTAGGAAGTCCAGCTATGAATCTTTCTTTCCAAAATGAAGCATTGCAATCATTTCTTTTTAAAATATGAGTGAGGAAAACATCTTTGTACCATCTATAATCAGATAATGTAGGACATCTGATATTAGATAATACAACTTGTGTTGAATCAAGTTCTTCTTTAGGATTACCAATGAAATACATGCCAATAGTGAGTATCAACATGTCACAAGCATCATTCTTTGAAATAATAGTACCATCAGGTTCTTCAACCTCAATGGTATGTTGAAGAATATTTTGTTTGTCGGTGAGAGTAAGGGAGTTATCCCACCAGTTTTTTAACTGACCAGTGAAGCCAGTAATAATAAGAGCGGCGGCGCTCTCTTCTCTTTGATTCTGGGCTTTATAAGCAACTCTAGCCATACCCATTTCTTGAAGAGTATTAAGGATTTCATATTCTGATTTGCCATCTATGTTCCATTCATGGATAGATTGGCCATCGTATTTGGCATTGCTTTTGAAATGAGCTCTTTCTTCGAATAGAATATCCGGAGGGGAATATCTATTATTATAAAAGGCTTTTGTTCCAGATTGAAAGCGGATTTTATTAATCTCATTATTATCAGATTCTGATTCATAAGAGATTTTTGATGAAATCTTTTTGGCTTTGTCCAAACAATTAATGTTTGAAACATGAGGAGTAGTGGCTTTTGAAGTATAAGAGGTTGAAGCTTCATTGTTTTGGGAGGATGAAGTTTCAACGAGCTTTTTTGAAATTCTATCTATAAGGCTAGAACTTGCAGGGAGTTGCAAATTCTTTTCAATATTAGTAGGGAGGCTCCTCGGAATAAAATGAGGAGTAGAAATACTATTTGGAAATTTGGAATCAAAGGGTTTTGAATCTAATTTCACCGATAGGCTATCCACCTGTTCTGCAATAGTATGAAAATTTTGATTTGAAAAATTATTTTGTTCAATAACTTTTTTGACATCCTTAGCAACATCTCCCTCTCCTGTTCGAAAAGGGGTAGCTGGGATTTTACCTTTTTCTAAAGAAATCTTTATATTTTGTAAAGGAGGATGAACAGAGGAAACAATAATACCATTGTCAAGTTCCCATTTTTTGTAAATACTTTTTTGAACATTAATCTGATTTAAAGAATAAACATCATCAGAAATGTTACAAATATTGTTTATTTTGCAATAAGTGTCAAACCAATTTAAAAGAGAAATGTTTGACCTGTATTTGTTTTGAAGTTCTTTTTTCCAAATATCATTTAATTTTATACGAAATTCTTTGTCAAATTTTAAAAACCAATCTTTTCTAATTGTTTCATCACTGAAACTCTTATAAAGATATTTGAAATTTGGAGTAAAGTTTTCAAAAGAAATCATTGAAATACAATTTTCCATTTGAAAATCAGTAGGAGAATTTGCAGTAGGGGAACCTGGGTTAACAGATTCTTGATAAGAAGGAATTGGAGTTTTGAAATTGACTTTGTAGTTTTGATAACCAGAGTTATCAGAAAAAGAGGCTCTAGAATTGATTTCTTGAATCCTGATGTTGGGAACAACATCATTCTGTCTCATAGAGTTGAATCTGAGAAGTATTCTTCCTTCAGAGTCTTCCTCTATTTCGGAGACTTCGTGTCTTTCAATTCCTCTTGGTATTTGAGGATTATTGATTATGAATTCATTGGGAATGGTTATTTCATTCCACTTGAGTCTTTTGGGGACAAAGTAATTAGAGCTGTCTGCTTCTATTTGAAGCATAACAGTTTCTTCTTTGGATGTAGGATGCATAATGAATTTTGGATTGAGCTGTGAAGACATAACGCGAAAATAATCACGATATATAACAGCAAAATTTTTGCAAAGATTTTTGAATTCATTGCTCTGTAAATGAATATCAAGAATTAATGAATCTATTAATAAAGGATCTGTAATATCAACAGAGAAATCAGGAGCACAATTGAAATAAATCGGACCATTGCAAATATTTGTTTGAATCATAGCTAGTAAAGAAGATTTGTATCTTTTTAACCTGTTGTCCCTTAAAGCAAGGTAAACAGGAGCATCAATGCCAATATGAACAAGAGGTTTAATAGCAACTTGAATTAAACCAAAATGAATATATCTGAAACCTTTTTCCAAATATTTTTTAATAGATACTTTGGATAAAAGAGGTAAACTTTGAAATTCTTTTTGAATTGAAATAGTCTCTTCATGAGTTTTGACTGAAAAAGCAGTTTTGAAATCAAGAGTACCAATATGATACATAGTCTCAATTTGTTGTTCAGGTATAGTCCAATTTGAGTAATTATTATCCTGTATATGCAATTCATGCGATTGAACAATATTAGAGCTACTTGAACTGTGTTTCGAAAATAAATTTCTAAATCTTGATGCCATGAATAACTTGTTGTAACAACAATAAGTTCTAATTGTTTTGCTAAAAGTATATGAATATTACTTGTCAACAATAAGTAAGTATTTGCTTTGCTATAAATGCGGGAACACTACCGGGACCACCAATTCACCAGGCTGACCAACGGATTCACGCTTACCAACACACCTTCTAGTGCAGCAAATAATATTTATGAATCCAGTAAATATTCAGAACCTTAGTTCAACAATTAATACTTATGAAATTATCACAAGTATTCAGTAATCAAAATTTTTGAAATTGTTTTTTCGTATCACAACTAAACAGGCTGATCTTGATGATAATCATGATGATGATGAAGATGATGCGATGATAATCATGATCATGATCATGATCATAATGATAATGATGATGATCCTGATCATGATCATGATCATGATCATGATCATGATGATGATGGTGATGATCATGATGATGATGATCATTATGATGATAATGATGATCATGATCATGATGATGATCATGATTCTGATGATGATGACGATCATGATGATCATTATGATGATGATCATCATGATCATGATGATCATAATGATGATGATGATGATGATCACGATCACAATGATCATGATGATAGTAATGATCGTGATGATGGTGACGATGATGATGATCATGATGATGACGACGATCATGATGATGATGATGATCATGATAGTGATGATGATGACCATGATGATGATGATGATGAACATTATCATGATCATGATAATTATAATGACGACGATAATCATGATCACGATAATGATGATGATCATGAAGATGATCATGATGATGATGATGATCATCATCATGATGATGATGATGATGAAGACAATGATGATGATCGTGATCATGATGATCATGATCAAGATCATGATGGTCATGATGAATATGATGATCATGATCATGATGATGATTATGATCATGATGATCATGATGCTGATCATTATCATGATGGTCATGATGATGATCAATATTATGATGATGATGATGCTGATGATGATGATCATCATCATCATGATCATGATGATGATCATGAAAATGATCATGATGATGATGATGATGATCGTGATGATGATGATCATAACGATGAAGATGATGATGACCATGATGATGATGTTGATGATGATCATGGACATGATATGATGATGATCATGATGATGATGACCACGATGATGATGATCATGATGATGATTATAATGATCATGATAATGATCGTGATCATCATGATGATGATGATGATGATCATCATGATGAAGAAGATGATGATGATCATGATGAGGATGATTATGATTATAATGATGTTGATCATTATGATGATCACGATGATGATTATGTTCATGATGAAGATCACGATCGTGATGATGATGATCATGATCATAATGATCATGACGATGATGATGATGACGATCATGATGATGATGATCATGATGATGATGACCATGATGATGATCATGATCATGATCCTGATCTTGATGATCATGATCATCATCATGATGAAGATAATGATCATGATCATGATGACGATCGTGATTATGATGATGATGATGATCATCATCATGATCATGATCATGATGATAATCATGATGATGATGAAGATGGTGCGATGATGATGATGATCATGATGATGATCATAATGATAATGATGATGATCATGATCATGATCATGATCATGATGATGATGGTGATGATCATGATGATGATGATCATTATGATGATAATGATGATCATGATCATCATGATGATCATGATTCTTATGATGATGATGATCATGATCATATGATGATGATAATCATGATGATGATGATCATGATGATTGTGATCATCATCATGATGATGATCATGATAATGATCATGACGATCATGATGATCATGATGATGATGATCATCATGATCATGATGATCACGATGATGATGATTATGATAATGATCACGATCACAATGATCATGATGATAGTAATGATCGTGATGATGGTGATGATGATGATGATCATGATCATGATGAAGACGTCGATCATGATGATGATGATGATCATGATAGTGATGATGATGACCATGATGATGATGATGATGAACATTATCATGATCATGATGATCATGATGCTGATCATTATCATGTTGGTCATGATGATGATGAATATTATGATGGTGATGATGCTGATGATGGTGATGATCATGATCATGATCATGATCATGATCATGAAAATGATCATGATGATGATGATGATGATCGTGATGATGATGATCATGACGATGATGATGATGATGACCATGATGATGATGTTGATGATGATCATGCTCATGATATGATGATGATCATGATGATGATGACCACGATGATGATGATCATGATCATGATCATGATGATCATGATGATGATTATAATGATCATGATGATGATCGTGATCATCATGATCATGATCATGATGATCATCATGATGAAGAAGATGATGATGATCATGATGAGGATGATGATGATTATAATGATGTTGATCATTATGATGATCACGGTGATGATTATGTTCATGATGATGATCATGATCGTGATGATGATGTTCATGATCATAATGATCATGACGATGATGATGATGACGATCATGATGATGATGATCATGATGATGATGACCATGATGATGGTCATGATCCTGATCTTGATGATCATGATCATCATCATGATGAAGATAATGATCATGATCATGATGACGATTGTGATTATGATTATGATCATCATCATCATCATGATCATGATCATGATGATAATCATGATGATGATGTAGATGATGCGATGATGATGATTATCATGATGATGATCATAATGATAATGATGATGATCATGATCATGATCATGATTATGATGATGATGGTGATGATTATGATGATGATCATTATGATGATGATCATGATGATGATCATGATAATGATCATGACGATCATGATGATCATGATGATGATGATCATCATGATCATGATGATCACGATGATGATGATTATGATGATGATCACGATCACAATGATCATGATGATAGTCATGATCGTGATGATGGTAATGATGATGATGATGACCATGATGATGATGACGATCATGACGATGATGATGATCATGATAGTGATGATGATGATGAACATGATCATGATCATGATCATGATAATGATGATGATCATGAAGATGATCATGATGATGATGATGATGATGATCATGATGATCGTGATGAAGACAATGATGATGATCGTGATCATGATGATCATGATCATGACCATGATCATGATGGTCATGATGAAGATGATGATCATGATCATGATGATGATTATGATCATGATGATCATGATGATGATCATGATGCTGATCATGATCATGATGGTCATGATGATGATGATGATGATGATCATGACTATGATGATGATGATAATCATGATTATGATCATGAAGATGATGATGATGATGATAATCATGATGAAGACGGTGATGATGATCGTGATGATGATTATGATGATGATGATCATGACAATGATGATGTTGATCGTGATGATGATCATGATCTTGATGAAGATTATGATGTTGATCATGATGATGATGATGACAATGATGATGATGATCGTGATCATATGATGATGATAATCATGATGATGATGATCATGATGATTATTATGATGATGATCATAACGATCATGATGATGATGATCATCATGATGATGATCATGGTGATGATGATGATGATCATGTTCACGATAATGATTATTATGATAATGATGATGATTATGATCACGATCATGATGATGATCATGATGATCACGATGATGATCATGATGAAGATGATCGAACTATGTAATATTATAAAAGGTAAATGAATATAAAGAAAAGAAGACAGAAGATAAAGATGTTGTGGGAATGGCAAAGAGAATAAGAGCCACAAGTCAGCCCAAAAAAGCTCTTGCAAAAAGCATTAAAGAAATAGAGCTAATCTAAAAATAACTTTTTTTTCTAGGAAGCTTGCTCCAATATTGGTTAGTTGTGGCATCCCAATGATATAAAGGTCGAATCTGTTGCTTTGCTATTTGGGAACGTGTAATCGGTTTAATATGATGATGATCATGATGATGATAATGATAATGATGATCATTACGATGATGATCATGATGACGATCTTGATGATGATCGAGATCATGATGATGACGATCATGATCATGATGATGATGATGATTATCATGATGAAGAAGATGATGATGACGATGATGATGATGATAACAATGTTGATCATGATGATAATCACGATCATGATGATCATGATGATGATGATTATGTCCATTATGATGATCATGATCGTGATGGTGATGATCATGATGATGATGATCATGATGATCATGATTATAATGATAATGATGAAGATGACGATCATGATGATGATGATAATGATGATGCTGATGATGATCATGATGATGATGATGATGTGATGATGATGACTACGATGATGATGATCATGTTGATGATGATGATCATGATCATAATGATAATGATGACGATCATGATTATGATGATGATGGTGATGATCATGATGATGATGATCACGATGATGATCATTATGATGATGATGATCATCATAATCATGATTATGATGTGATCACGATGATGATCATTATGATGATGATGATCAAGATCAACATTATCATCATGATGATGATGATTACCATGATGATGATGATCATGATCATGATCATGATCCTAATGAAGCTCATAACGATCATGATCATGATGATAATGATCAAGACAATGATGATGATCATGATCATGATCATGATGATCACGATGATGATCACGATCACAATGATGATGATGATCATGATGATGATGATGATCATGATGATGATGATCTGGATCACGATGATGATGATGATCATCATGAAGATGATCATGAAGATTATGATCATGATCACGATGATCATGATCATGATCCTGATCATGATGATTATGATCATGATCATGATGAAGATAATGATCACGATCATGATGATGATCGTGATTATGATGATCATGATGATGATGATTATGATGATCATAATGATCATGATGGTCATGATAAAGATGATGATCACGATCATGATGGTCATGATGAAGATACTGATCATGATCATGAACATGAAGATCATGATGATGATCATGACGATGATCATGATCATGATGGTTATGATATAGATGATGACCATGATGATGATGATGATTATCATGATAATGATCGTGATCATGATCACGAAGATGATCATGATGATCATTATGATGATCATGATGATGATCATGATGATCATGATGATGATGACCATGATGATGATGATGATAATCATGATGATGATGATAATGATGATGCTGATGATGATCATGATGATAAACATGACGATGATGATGATGATGATGATAATGATCATGATCATGATGATGATGATCATGATGATGATGGTGATAACCATGATGATGATGATCACGATGATGATCATTATGATGATGATGATGATCATGATCATGATCATGATTATGATGATAATGATGATCTTGATCATGATCGCGATCATGATGATGATCAAGATCTTGATGATGATGATGACCCTGATGATGATTATCATGATCATATGATGATGATAATCATGATGATTATGATCATGATCATATGATGATGATAATCATGATGATTATGATGATGATGATGATCATGATAATGATGATGATGATGATGATCATGATCATCATGATGATGATGGTTATGATGATGATGATGATCATGATCATGATGAAGATGATATTGATGATCGTGATGATGATTATGATGATGATCATGATGATAATGATGCTTATCATGATGTTGATAATGATCTTGATAATGATTCTCATGATGATGACGACAATGATGATGATGATCATGATAGTGATGATGATGATGATGATGACCGTAATGATGTTGATAATGATCTTGATGATGATGATGATGATCATGATCATGATGATGATAATAATGATGATGAAGATGATGATCATGATCATGATCATGATCATGATGATCACGATGATTATGATGACGACGATTATGATAATGATGATCATGATTATGATGACCATGATGATGATGATGATGAAGATGATAATCATGATGATGAAGATCATGATGATGCTAATGATGATGATGATCATGATGATGATGATGATCATGATGATCATGTTGATGATCATGATAATAATAACAATGATCATGATCATAATGATGATGATTATGATGATGATGATGATGTCGATTATGATGATGATGATGATCATAATGATGATGATTATGATGATGATGATGATGAAGATCATGATGATAATGATAATGATAATGGTGATGATGATGATGATGATGATGATGACGACATTAATGATGGTGATGATCATGATGATCATTATCATCATGATGATCATCATCATCATGATCATTATGATCATAATGATGATGATGATCATGATCATGATCATAAAGATTATCATGATGATGATTATCATGATGACGATGACGATGATCATGTTGATGATCATGATCTTGATGATCATGATGATGATCATTATGATGATGATGATGATGATGATGAAAACGATGATCATGATCATGATGATCACAATGATGATGATTATCATGACCATGACGATGATGATCTTGATGATGAAAATGATGATAATAATGGTGATAATGATGATAATAATGATGATCATGATCATGATCATGATCATTATAATGATGATGATGATCATGATGATGATGATGATGACCATGACGATGATGATCATGATCATATGATGATCTTAATGATCATGAAGATGATGATCATGATCATATGATGATCTTGATGATCACGATCAAGATGATCATGATGATCATGATGATAATGATGATGATGATGATAATGATGATGATGATCATGATGATCATGATCATGATTATGACGATAATGATGATCTTGATCATGATTACGATCATGATGATGATCAAGATCTTGATGATGATGATGATCATGATCATATGATGATGATATTAATGATGATGATGATCATGATTATGATAATGATGACGATGATGATCATGTTGTTAATAATGATGATGATCACGATCATGATGATCTTGATGATGATCATGATGACGATGATCATGATATTGATGATGACCATGATGATGACCATGATGATCATGATCATCATATGACGATGATCATGATATTGATGATGATCATGATGATGATGACGATGATCATGATGATTATGATGATGATGATGATCATAATGATGATGATGATGACCATGATGATGATGAAAATCATGATGATGATGATCATGATGATGATCATGATGATGATAATGATGATGCTTATGATGATCGTGATGATGATCATGACGATGATGATGATGTGACGATGATGATGATCATGATGATGATCATAATGATTATGATGATGATCATGATCATGATGATGATGATCATCACCATGATCATGATCATGATCATGATTATGATGATCATGATGATGATCATGATCATGATGATCATGATGATAATGATAATGATGATGACCATGATGAGGATGATCATGATCATATGATGATGATAATCATGATGATGATGATCATGATGATTATGATCTTCATGATGATGATGATGATGATCATGACGATCATGATGATCATGAAGATCATGAGGATCATGATTAAGATGATGATGATCATGATCATGATCATGATGATCACGATCATGATAATCACGAGGATGATGATCACGATCATGATGATCATGATGATCATGATCGTGATGGTGATGATCATGATGATGTTGACGATGCTGATCATGATGATCATGATCATAATGATCCTGATGATGATAATAACGATCATGATGATGATCATTATCATGATGATGATAATCATGATGATGATGATTATGATGATGATGATCATGATGATGATGATGATGATGATGATGATGATGATGATCATGTTGATGATGATGATCGTGATCATAATGATAATGATGATGATCATGATGATGATGGTGATGATCATGATGATGATGATCACAATGATGATCATTATGATGATGATGATAATCATGAACATGATCATTATTATGATGTGATCACGATGATGATCATTATAATGATGATGATGATGATCATGATCATAATTTTGATGATAATGTTGATCTTGATCATGATCATGATCATGATGATGATGATTACCATGATGATGATGATCATGATCATATGATGATGGTAATCATGATGATGATCATGATCATCATCATGATGATGATGATGATCATGATGATGATCATGATGATGATGACGATCATAATCATGATGATAATGATAATGATAATCATGATGATGATCATGATTCTTATGATGTGATGATTGTTATGATCATGATGATGATCAAGATGATGATCATGATGATCATGATAATGATAATGACGATCATGATGATGATCATGATCATGATGATGATCATGATCATGATTATGATCATGATCATGACCATGATCATGATGATGATAATGATGATGATCATGATGATGATCGATGATGATGATCATGATAATGATAATGATGATTATCATGATGATGATGATGATGACCATGAAGATGATGATGATGATGATGACCATGATGATCATGATGATAATCATGATGTTGATGATGATGATGATCATCATCATCATGATCATGATGAAGAAGATGATTATGATGATTATGATCGTGATGATTATTATGATGATGATCATGATGATGATGATTTTGATCATGATGATGATGATGATGATCATCATGATGATGATCACGATGATGATGATGATGATGATGATGGTCGTGATGATGATGATGATCATGATCGTGATGAAGATGATGATGATGATGATGATGATCGTGATGATGATTATGATGATGATCATGATGATAATGATGCTTATCATGATGTTGATAATGATCTTGATAATGATTATCATGATGATGACGACCATGATGATGATGATCATGATAGTGATGATGATGATGATGACCATGATGATGATGATCATGATGGTGATGATGATGGTAATGACCTTGATGATGATGATGATGATGATGATCATGATGATGATAATAATGATGATGAAGATGATGATGATGATCATGATGATGATGATGATATAATGATGTTGATCATGATGATAATCACGATCATGATGATGATCATGATCATAATGATCATGATTATGATGATGACGATCATGATGATGATGACCGCGATGATGATGATCATTATCAAAATGATAATAATCATGACGATGATGATAATGATGATGCTGATGATGATCATGATGATGATCATGATGATGATTATGATTTGATGATGATGATGACGATGATGATGATCATGTTGATGATGATGATCTTGATCATAATGATAATGATGATGATCATGATCATGATGATGATGATCATGATGATGATGGTGATGATCATGATGATGATGATCACGATGATGATCATTATGATGATGATGATGATCATCATAATCATGATTATGATGTGATCACGATAATGATCATTATGATGATGATCATGATCATGATCATGATCATCATTATGATGATAATGCTGATCTTGATCATGATCATGATCATGATGATGATGATTACCATGATGATGATGATGATGATCCTGATGAAGCTCATAACGATCATGATCATGATGATAATGATCATGATAATGATGATAATGATGATGATGATCACGATGATGATCACGATCACAATGATGATGATGATCATGAGGTTGATGATCTTGATCACGATGATGATGATCATGAAGATGATGATCTTGATCACGATGATGATGATCATGATGAAGATAATGATCATGATCATGATGATTATCGTGATTATGATGATCATGATGATGATGATTATGATGATCATAATGATCATGATGGTCATGATAAAGATGATGATCATGATCATGATGGTCATGATGAAGATGCTGATCATGATCATGATCATGAAGATCATGATGATGATCATGACGATGATCATGATCATGATGATGATCATGACGATGATAATTATCATGATCATGATCACGAAGATGATCATGATCATGATCACAAAGATGATCATGATGATGATGACCATGATGATGATGATCATGATCATGATGATGATAATCATGATGATGATGATAATGATGATGCTGATAATGATCATGATGATAAACATGAAGATGATGATGATGATGATAATGATCATGATCATGATGATGATGGTGATATCCATCATGATGATGATCACGATGATGATCATTATGATGATGATGATCATGATAATGATCATGATTATGATGATAATGATATCTTGATCATGATCGCGATCATGATGATGATCAAGATCTTGATGATGATGATGACCATGATGATGAATATCATGATCATATGATGATGATAATCATGATGATTATGATCATGATCATATGATGTTGATAATCATGATGATTATGATGATGATGATGATCATGATAATGATGATGATGATGATGATGATCATGATGATGATGATGGTCATGATGATGATGTTGATCATGATCATGATGACGATGATGATGATGATCGTGATGATGATTATGATGATGATCATGATGATAATTATGCTTATCATGATGTTGATAATCATCTTGATAATGATAATCATGATGATGACGACCATGATAATGATGATCAAGATAGTGATGATGATGATGATGATGACCATGATGATGATGATCATGATAGTGATGATGATGGTAATGACCATGATGATGATGATGATGATAATGATGATGATGATCATGATCATGATCATGATGATGATAATAATGATGATGATGATGATCATGATCATGATCATGATGATCACGATGATTATGATGATGACGATTATGATGATGATCATGATTATGATGACCATGGTGATGATGATGATGAAGATGATAATCACGATGATGATGATCATGATGATGCTAATGATGATGATGATCATGATGATGATGATGATCATGATGATCATGAAAATAATAACGATGATCATGATCATAATGATGATGATTATGATGATGATGATGATGATCATGATGATGATGATGAAGATCATGATGATAATGATAATGATGATGGTGATGATGATGATGATGATGATGATGATGATGACAATAATGATGGTGATGATCATGATGATCATCATGATCATGATGATCATCATCATCATGATCATTATGATCATAATGAGAATGATGATCATGATGATGATCATAAAGATGATCATGATGACGATGACGATGACGATGATCATGTTGATGATCATGATCATGATGATCATGATGATGATCATTATGATGATGATGATGAAAACAATGATCATGATCATGATGATCACGATGATGATGATTATCTTAACCATGACGATGATGATCTTGATGATGAAAATGATGATAATAATGATGATAATGATGATAATAATGACAATAATGATGATGATGATGATGATGACCATGACGATGATGATCATGATCATATGATGATCTTGATGATCATGAAGATGATGATGACGATGATGATCATGATGTTAATCATGATGATGATGATGATGATGATAATGATTATGATGATGATGATAACGATGATGATGATCATGATGATCATGATCATGATTATGAGGATAATGATGATCTTTCATCATGATCACGATCGTGATGATGACCAAGATCTCGATGATGGTGATGACCATGATGATGATGATCATGATCATATGATGATGATAATCATGATGATGATGATCATGATGATTATGATCATGATCATATGATGATGATAATCATGATGATTATGATGATGATGATGATCATGATAATGATGATGATGAAATGATGATGAAGATCATAATGATAATGATAATGATGATGATCATGACAATGACGATGATGATGATGATGATGATGATGATGATGATCATGATCATGATTATGATGATCACGATGATTACGATGATGACAATTATGATGATGATGATCATGATGACGAAAATGATAATCACGATGATGATGATCATGATGATGCTAATGATGATGATGATCATGACGATGATGACAATGATGATGATGATGATCATGATTATGATGACCATGATGATGATGACGAAAATGATAATCACGATGATGATGATCATGATGATGCTAATGATGATGATGATCATGATCATGATGATGATGATGAAGATCATGATGATAATGATAATGATAATTGTGATGATAATGATGATGATGATGACATTGATGATGGTGATGATCATGATGATTATCGTGATCATTATGATCATAATGATGATGATGATCATGAAGATGATCATGATGATGATGATCATGATGACGATGACGATGATCATGTTTATAATCATGTTCATGATGATCATTATGATGATGATGATGATGATAATGATGAAAACGATGATCATGATCATGATGATCACAATGATGATGATTATATGACCATGACGATGATGATCTTGATGATGACAATGATGATAATAATGATGATAATGATGATAATAATGATGACCATGATCATGATGATGATCATGATGACGATGATGATGATCGTGATGATGATGATGATGATGATGACCATGACGATGATGATCATGATCATATGATGATGATAATCATGATGATGATGATCGTGATGATGATGATGATGATCATGATCTTGATGATGATGATGAGATGATCATGATCGTGATGATGATGATGATGCTCATGACGATGATGATCATGATGATGATAATGATGATGATGATCATTATGATGATCATGATGATCATTATGATGATGACTATGATGATAATGATGATCATGATGACGATGACCATGATGATGATCACGATGATCATGATGATGATGATGATCATGATCATCATCATCATGATCATGATCATGATGATGATCTTGATGATCATGAAGATGATGATGACAATGATGATCGTGATGTTAATCATGATGATGATCACGATCATAATGATCATGATGATGATCATGATGATGATGATCATGATATTGATGATGACGATGATCATGATCATGATTATGATGATAATGATGATCTTGTTCATGATCACGATAATGATGATGATCAAGATCTTGATGATGATGATGACCATGATGATGATGATAATCATGATGATGATCATGATCATGATGATTATGATGATGATGATGATCATAATGATGATGATGATGATCATGATGATGATGACCATGATGATGATGATCATGATCATGATGATAAAAATCATTATGATGATGATCATGATGATGATAATGATGATTCCTATGATAATCGTGATGATGATCATGACGATGATGATGATGATGTGACGGTGATGATGATGATGATCATGATCATAATGATTATGATGATGATGATGATGATGATCATCATCATCATGATGATCACGATGATGATCATGATGATGATCATGATCATGATGATAATGATGATGACCATGATGAGGATGATCATGAACATATGATGATGATAATCATGATGATGATCATTATGATTATGATCATAATCATGATGATGATGATGGTCATGATGATTATGATCATCATCATGATGATGATGATGATCATGACGATCATGATGATGATGATGATGATGATAACGATGAAGATCATGATGATAATGATAATGATAATTGTGATGATGATGATGATCATGATGATGATGATGAAGATCATGATGATAATGATAATGATAATTGTGATGATAATGATGATGATGATGAAATTGATGATGGTGATGATCATGATGATTATCATGATCATTATGATCATAATGATGATGATGATCATGAAAATGATCATGATGATGATGATCATGATGACGATTACGATGATCATGTTGATAATCATGTTCATGATGATCATTATGATGATGATGATGATGATGATAATGATGAAAACGATGATCATGATCATGATGATCACGATGATGATGATTATATGACCACGACGATGATGATCTTGATGATGACAATGATGATAATAATGATAATAATAATGATAATAATGATGACCATGATCATGATGATGATCATGATGACGATGATGATGATCATGATGATGATGATGATGATGACCATGACGATGATGATCATGATCATATGATGATGATAATCATCATGATGATGATCATGATGATGATGATCATGATCTTGATGATGATGATGAGATGATCATGATCGTGATGATGATGATTATCATCATCATCATCATGATCATGATGACGATGCTCATGACGATGATGATCATGATGATGATGATGATCATTATGATGATGATGATGATCATTATGATGATGACTACGATGATAATGATGATCATGATGACGATGACCATGATGATGATCATGATGATCATGATCATCATCATCATCATCATCATGATCGTTTTCATGATGATGATCTTGATGATCATGAAGATGATGATGGCGATGATGATCATGATGTTAATCATGATGATGATCACGATCATGATGATGATCATGATATTGATGATGACGATGATGATGATGATAATAATAATGATGATGATGATCATGATCATGATTATGATGATAATGATGATCTTGATCATGATCATGATAATGATGATGATAAAGATCTTAATGATGATGATGACCATGATGATGATGATCATGATCATATGATGATCATAATCATGATGATGATCATGATCAGGATGATTATGATGATGATGATGATCATAATGATGATGATGATGATCATGACGATGATGACCATGATGATGATGATGATGATCATGATGATGAAAATCATGATGATGATGATCATGATGAAGATAATGACGATGCTTATAATGATCGTGATGATGATCATGACGATGATGATGATGTGATGGTGATGATGATGATGATCATGATCATGATGATGATGATGATGATGATGATCATGATCATGATGATCACGATGATGATCATGATGATGATCATTATGATCATGATCATGATCATGATCATGATTATGATGATGATCATGATCATGATGATCATGATAATGATGATGACCCTGATGAGGATGATCATGATCATATGATGATGATAATCATGATGATGATGATCATGATGATTATGATCATCATCATGATGGTGATGATGATCATGACGATCATGATGATCATGATGATGATGAAGATCATGACGATCATGATTAAGATGATGATGATCATGATCATGATCATGATGATCACGATCATGATGATCATCATCTATCATGATCGTCATGATCTTCATCATCATGATGATCACGATCACGATGATCATGGTTATGATGATCATGGTTATGATGATTATGTCCATTATAATGATCATGATCGTGATGGTGATGATCATGATGATAATGACGATGATGATCAGGATCATAATGATCATGATGATGATAATGACGATCATGATGATGATGACCGTGATGATGATGATCATTATCATGATGATGATAATCATGACGATGATGATAATGATTATGCTGATGATGATCATGACGATGATGATGATGTGATGATGATGATGATGATCATGTTGATGATGATGATCATGATCATAATGATAATGATGATGATCATGATCATGATGATGATGGTGATGATCATGATGATTATGATCACAATGATGATCATTATGATGATGATGATAATCATGATCATGATCATTATTATGATGTGATAACGATGATGATCATTATGATGATGATCATGATCATGATCATGATAATGATGATAATGTTGATCTTGATCATGATCATGATCATGATGATGATGATTACCATGATGATGATGATCATGATCATATGATGATGGGAATCATGATGATGATCATGATCATCATCATGATGATGATGATGATCATGATGATAATCATGATCATGATCATGACCATGATCATGATGATCACGATCATGATGATCACGATGATGATGATCACGATCACAATGAACATGATCATTATGATGGTGATGAAGATTATGATGAAGATGATGATGATGACCATGATGATGATGACGATCATGATGATGATGATTTGGATCACAATGATGATGATGATGATCATGAAGATGATCACGATGATGATGATCATTATCGTGATAATGATGATCATGATCATGATCATGATGAAGATAATAATTCTGATCATGATGATGATCGTGATTATGATGATTATGATGATGATGATGATGATGATGATGATGATGGTCATGATGAAGATGATGATCATGATCATGATGGTCATAATGAAGGTGCTGATCATGATCATGATCATGAAGATCATGATGACGATGATCATGATGATGATCATGACGATGATCATGATCATGATGGTTATGATGTAGATGATAATCATGATCATGATGATGATCATGATGACGATGATGATGATCATGTTGATGATCATGATCATGATGATCATGATGATCATTATGATGATGATGATGATGATGAAAACGATGATCATGATCATGATGATCACGATGATGATGATTATCATGACCATGACGATGATGATCTTGATGATGAAAATGATGATAATAATGATAATAATGATGATGATGATGATGACCATGACGATGATGATCATGATCATATGATGATCTTGATGATCATGAAGATGATGACGACGATGATGATCATGATGTTAATCATGATGATGATCACGATCATGATGATGATGATGATATGATAATGATTATGATGATGATGATAATGATGATGATGATCATGATCATGATTATGACGATGATGATGATCTTGATCATGATCACGATCATGATGATGATCAAGATCTTGATGATGATGATGACCATGATGATGATGATCAAGATCATATGATGATGATAATCATGATGATGATGATCATGATGATTATGATCATGATCATATGATGATGATAATCATGATGATTATGATGATGATGATGATCATGATAATGATTATGATGAAATGATGATGAAGATCATAATGATAATGATAATGATGATGATCATGACAATGATTATGATGATGATGATGATGATGATGATGATGATGATGATCATCATCATCATCATCATGATGATCACGATGATTACGATGATGACAATTATGATGATGATGATCATGATTATGATGACCATAATGATGATGAAAATGATAATCATGATGATGATGATCATGATGATGCTAACGATGATGATGATGATGATGATGATGACGATCATGTTGATGATCATGACGATAATAACGATGATTATGATGATGATCATGTTCATAATGATGATGATTATGATGATGATCATGATCATGATCATGATCATGATGATGATGATGAAGATCATGATGATAATGATAATGATAATTGTGATGATAATGATGATGACGATGACATTGATGATGGTGATGATCATGATAATGATGATGATGATCATGAAGATCATAATGATGATGATGATCATGATGACGATGATGATGATCATGTTGATAATCATGTTCATGATGATCATTATGATGATGATGATGATGATGATAATGATGAAAATGATGATCATGATCATGATGATCATGATGATGATGATTATATGACCATGACGATGATGATCTTGATGATGACAATGATGATAATAATGATGATAATGATGATAATAATGATAATGATGACGATTATGATGATCATGATGATGATGATGATGATGATGACCATGACGATGATGATCATGATCATATGATGATGATAATCATGATGATGATGATCATGATGATGATGATGATCATGATCTTGATGATGATGATGAGATGATCATGATCGTGATGATGATGATCATCATCATCAACATCATGATGATCATGATGATGATGCTCATGACGATGATGATCATGATGATGACGATGATGATGATGATCATTATGATGATCATGATGATCATTATGATGATGATGACTATGATGATAATGATCATCATGATGACGATGACCATGATGATGATCATGATGATCATGGTGATGATGATGATGATCATCATCATCATGATCATGATCATGATGATGATCTTGATGATCATGAAGATGATGATGACGATGATGATCATGATGTTAATCATGATGATGATCATGATGATGATCATGATGATGATGAGCATGATATTGATGATGACGATGATGATGATGATAATAATGATGACGATGATCATGATCATGAATATGATGATAATGATGATCTTGATCATGATCACGATAATGATGATGATCAAGATCTTGATGATGATGATGACCATGATGATGATGATCATGATCATATGATTAAGATAATCATGATGATGATCATGATCATGATGATTATGATGATGATGATGATCATAATGATGATGATGATGATACAGATGATGATGACCATGATGATGATCATGATCATGATGATGAAAATCATGATGATGATGATCATGATGATGATAATGATGATACTTATGATGATCGTGATGATGATCATGACGATGATAATGATGATGTGACGGTGATTATGATGATGGTCATTATCATAATGATTATGATGATAATCATGATGATGATGATGATGATCTTCATCATGATCATGAATATGATGATCATGATGATGATCATGATCATGATGAGGATGATCATGATCATATGATGATGATAATCATTATGATTATGATAATCATCATGATGATGATGATGGTCATGATGATTATGATCATCATGATGATGATGATGATGATCATGACGATCATGATGATCATGATGATGATGAAGATCATGACGATCATGATTAAGATGATGATTATCATGACGATAATAACGATGATTATGATGATGATCATGTTCATAATGATGATGATTATGATGATGATCATTATCATGATCATAATGATGATGAAGATCATGATGATAATGATAATAATAATTGTGATAATAATGATGATGATGATGAAATTGATGATGGTGATGATCATGATGATTATCATGATCATTATGATCATAATGATGATGATGATCATGAAGATGATCATGATGATGATGATCATGATGACAATTATGATGATCATGTTGATA